>CM044964.1:9919385-10069264 GCA_024516035.1 Bactericera cockerelli
TTTGTTTTTATTTTTTTTATATTAAAAAAAATTAAAACATCGAGTGTACCTTTGAAATTTAATTAATCCCTGTGTTTTCCCAAATATTTGAGAGCGTATGGGGAGAAAAAAATATATTGTGAACAAGAAAATATTGAAAAATTTAGGGTAGTTTTGTTTCTTTTATAATCTTTTGCTTTCATTCAGTAAAAATTTTTAAAAAAAAATAAGACTTACATGCTTTAAATTTTTAAAAATTGAGACTATTAAACACATTGTCATTCAAGGATGTATTCGCTAAGGAAAAAAAAAACCTATGTATTGTTAGGTATATACCCCCTCTTTTTTAAAATTTTAAAATCTTAATTTTTTACATATTAAGAATTTAATTCAGGTTTCCCAAATTATATCCCAAGGCAAAACCTTTAAGTCCCAAACCTATAATTTTTTGTGAAAAATTATCATTCTACCCCAAGTATACAGGTATTTGGTGTAAATGGCGTGATGTCTGCGTCGGAATTGTTTGATTAGCCTCAATCAACATAATATCTAGCACCTGTAACCTCCTATTTATTTTAATGTTGTACATAATACAATAGGTATATAGTAATTACATTATTTTCTATTGAGAAGGAAAATTGATGGAAAATTCTGTGTGTAATTTCAGAGATAAATATCGTGTGTTTCTTTCCTGTTCACAAATACTGAGTCACTCCAAGCACATGTAGGACCATTAAGTTTATGGAACTTAATTTTAAACTGACTCTATAAAACCTTCATTTTTATCTATAGAAAAATTGAGTAGCTCTACAAGTCTACATGTTAATGGAAGATTGATGATTCATTTTATTTTTGAGTCAATGATGCATTTTATGTTTGAAGGTTTAGTTTTTTTTCTTTATTAAAAGCTTTTGACAATTTCATTTAGATATTCGAGGATATTATTGTTCCATCATTGACCTTAAATGAAAAATTGTAATATGGTGAATTTGAGAGTTAAAATACTTAATACGTATTTGTTTAAAAGGTTTCTCCATTGTCAAGACACTTTGGGAAAAAATATTTGATATAATAAACGAATGAAGCAAAAGTTTCGAACCAAAAATAATGTAACTTAGATATTATTATGTAAAACATTATCTTACATAATTATTTGTTGCTATTTACATCATGATGATATACAAATTACTTTGGCTGAATTCCCACCTGTTTTTGACTTGTGATGTATGGTCGTTTCAATTGCCTCGTCACCATTGTGTCAACACAATTAATTTTAACAGCTTGATATCAATTACAGCCTAATGTCTGGTACATTTAGGATAGACACCACGGTAACAGCACAGTTAAAATAGGTGGTTCTAGAAAAATTTAAGATGTCGTCACCTCAAAAAGTCTCTACTCGTACATTGCTTCTGGTAAGTGGTTTTGAATATGATTTTATTTATAAAAAAAGAGGTCTATAAAATAGGTATTCAACATACAAAATGTTTAATCGTAAAGTTTTCATAAATACTATCTGTCCAATCTGTCCAAGAAATGAGATGTGGTGAGATTTAATCGAGATCTAGGATGAAGGTTTGAGTTTTTAGTGGGCACTGAGGGACCATAGAATAGAGGGAATTACCAGCAGTCTAGCAAGGGACATATAAATAGGTAGGTATAAGAAAACGATAACTTTACCAATTTTATTGTTATTAATCTGTGGTCGAATAAAAAGTAGGTTCAACCATGAATAGTGTAGGTACCTACTTTTGTCAGCCTGTGATTTTTTTAATAAGAAAAAGCACATGTACGATTTAGAATACTTTTGTAAGTCATACTTCCTATTTGAACTTACATTTTATTGATTGTTCTTATTTTCCAGATTTTGCTGCTAAAAATGATTCCTTATAGTTTTTCATATGGAATTCAACACATTAAACTTTCCGTGATTAATTTTGAAGACAGCATGAGTGAAAATTGGTCTTGAAAACAAAGACATTCGCAACGATCATGTCAAGCCACAGAGAGATGAACCAGTCAATGGAAACCCTCTTATACTAGAAGAAAACAGCCCTCTCCTAGAAGAACTTCTCAAATCTGAATTTATTCAGGGGGTAAATGGTATGAATAAAATTGGAAACAAAGAACCTTTACAAGAGGAAGCGATTGAGTCGCACAGAAATCCAAACATTGATGTCATAGAAAACAGGCTAGGAACAGATCGCTCCAGAAAAAGTAATGTTCATAATGACCTCAACTTGCAGAATGTTGAAAAGCCAGACGGCAAGATTGCTCTTGAAGCTATTCCTATAAAAAAGGAACTCGAGAATGAAAGAAACGATAGTGGAGAATTTGAACAAAATGAGATTGACAAGAATCTAAAAGATAAAATTAACAAGAAAAAAGTTTCTCTCGGAGAGAGTCCACTTCACGTAGAACCAGATGATGAGAAAACTCGCAAAATTAAAGTTATTCCTATCAGAAATAAAACTCAAGAAAAAACAGAGCTCGACAGTGTGGACAGTAATGATAGTAAATCTTTAAGCAATAAAAAACATTTTGATACCGCCAAACAATCTGACGTTCCACCATCTACAAAATCCCTGAATTTGGAAAATTGAACAGTTCGAAAGATTTTGACAGTAATAAGGAAGGTCTGGCAAAAGAAAGCACTACAGACGATGATGGGTCCACCACTCAGGACGGGAAGGGTAAAAAACACTTTATTTTCCAATCTGGCCTTTCACAAGATGCTCTGAATGCTGTAAGCGACAGCAGGAATAGTCAGCTTAACATTGATCAAAACAATGCCAAAGAACCTCTGACAGTGCTAGAGTCAAACAAAAATTACGGAGAACAGAAATACATTGAAAACAGTGAGACAAACATCAACACTAATCTGTTTCTCGATCATAAATTAGAACGGAGAGAAGAATTGCTCCCAGATCCGACTTTCTTTCCTTGTGAAACGACAACACTCAAACCCTGCGAGACAACTACAACCTGTGCCACAACTACCACGCCTTGCCCTACAACTACTACAGAATGCCCTACAACAACCACACCATGCCCACAACTACCACACCATGCCCCACAACTACCACAGAATGCCCTACAACTACCACACCATGCCCTACAACTACCACAGAATGCCCTACAACTACCACACCATGCCCTACAACTACCACAGAATGCCTACAACTACCACACCATGCCCTACAACTACTACAGAATGCCCTACAACTACCACAGAATGCCCTACAACTACCACAGAATGCCCTACAACTACAACACCATGCCCTACAACAACAACAAGTTGCCCAACAACAACCACTACTGCAACAACCAAGAAACCTTGTGAATCAGGCACAAATAATACCCAAGAACAGACCAATAGCAACAATGGTAGTTGGTTTAATAATATAGTCTAACAAAGCATAGGTTTTTGTTTGTATTCAAACTTATGTCATTATGTTTATAATAGTATTATTATGGAATTCTTAGGACCCTAAATAAGAAAAATAAACCGTTCACGTAGCTTGTCTTTTCGTGGTTTCATCAGGATGCTTCCCTGGATCCCTGGATAGTTGATTTACTTTTTAGAATGCCCACAGAATGCCCTACAACTACCACACCATGCCCTAAACTACCACAGAATGCCCTACAACTACCACACCATGCCCTACAACTACTACAGAATGCCCTACAACTACCACAGAATGCCCTACAACTACCACAGAATGCCCTACAACTACCACACCATGCCCTACAACTACTACAGAATGCCCTACAACTACCACACCATGCCCTACAACTACCACAGAATGCCCTACAACTACCACACCATGCCCTACAACTACCACAGAATGCCCTACAACTACCACACCATGCCCTACAACTACCACAGAATGCCCTACAACTACCACACAATGCCCTACAACTACCACACCATGCCCTACAACTACCACAGAATGCCCTACAACTACCACACCATGCCCTACAACTACTACAGAATGCCCTACAACTACAACACCATGCCCTACAACTACCACACCATGCCCTACAACTACTACAGAATGCCCTACAACTACAACACCATGCCCTACAACTACCACACCATGCCCTACAACTACCACAGAATGCCCTACAACTACCACACCATGCCCTACAACTACCACAGAATGCCCTACAACTACCACACCATGCCCTACAACTACCACAGAATGCCCTACAACTACCACACCATGTCCCACAACAACAACACCATGTCCCACAACAACCACTACAACAACGAAGAAACCTTGTGAATCAGGCACAAATAACACCCAAGAACAGACCAGTAGCAACAATGGTAGTTGGTTTAATAATATAGTCAACAATGCTTAGGTTTTTGTTAGTATTGAACCTTATGTTATTATGTTTGTAATAATATTATTATCGAATTCTTAATACCCTAAATAAGTAAAATAAACCGTTCACGTAGCTTGTCTTTTCGTGGTTTCATCAGGATGCTTCCCTGGATCCCTGGATAGTTGATTTACTTTTTAGAATGCCCACAGAATGCCCTACAACTACCACACCATGCCCTACAACTACCACACCATGCCCTACAACTACAACAGAATGCCCTACAACTACTACACCATGCCCTACAACAACTACAGAATGCCCTACAACTACCACAGAATGCCCTACAACTACTACACCATGCCCTACAACTACCACACCATGCCCTACAACTACCACAGAATGCCCTACAACTACTACAGAATGCCCTACAACTACTACAGAATGCCCTACAACTACCACACCATGCCCTACAACTACTACACCATGTCCCACAACTACAACACCATGTCCCACAACAACAACCACTACCACAACGTGTGCACCAACTACTACAACAACCAAGAAACCTTGTGAATCAGGCACAAATAATACCCAAGAACAGACCAATAGCAACAATGGTAGTTGGTTTAATAATATAGTCTAACAATGCTTAGGTTTTTGTTAGTATTTAACCTTATGTTATTATGTTTATAATAGTATAATTATCAAATTCTTAGGACCCTAAATAAGAAAAATAAACCCATCACGTAGCTTGTCTTTTCGTGGTTTCATCAGGATGCTTCCCTGGATAGTTCATTCACTTTTTATTACAGTTAAATTTATTAATTATTTTCACTAAATTATTCATTAGAAGAGAATTGGAAAAGGTAACAAACAAACGATACGTTTAATTTTTAAAAAGATTTCTAGAATTGTCTGCATCATTTTGTTTCCACAGAACTATACACTCATTTGAACTTCAATAATGAATCCAGTGTAAGTAACTGATCATAATTTGCCAGTAATACACAACCCACATTCTTTAAGTACATATACCAATTATTAACTCTACGTTCTATGTATTAAAGTCTCACGTTCAGCAAAGATTTAGTTAAGTGAGTTTGAGTAGTTTTCACATCATGAAAGTGATTAACACAAATATGAGAACTTTATTAGAACACAAAAGAGAAAATTTGCACCTCCCAGTATTATGAATTTGATTTCTGAAATCCATTTTATTGGTTTTTTTCCCCCCATAATTATATCAAAAGCTTTGGTTCAAGAGACTAGAAATCTCCGAGTTGGTAAGAAAACACAAAGATTAGTTTTAAGTTTGTATTACTAGAGAGTATGTGTAAAGATTCAATCTGGTTTCAGGGCTGGGCATAGTACTTCTTCGGCTCTAATCAAAGTCACTGACGACATTCGTAGAGCAATGGATCAAAAAATACTTACCATGCTTCTTTTTCTTGACTTTAGTAAAGCATTTGATTCTGTTGATCACGACATCTTACTCGCTAAACTCTTGTCCTTGAATTTCTCACCAAATGCCGTTACTGGTTCTCTTCCTATTTACGTAGGCAGAGTGTCAAAGGTTCTAATAATATGTTTTCGTCATGGCTGAGTGTTTCTTCAGGTGTTCCTCAAGGTAGTGTTTTTGGTCCCTCCTTTTTTCTCTCTTCATCAACAGTATAACCTCAAGTATTTCATGTAACTGCCATTTGTATGCCGATGATCTACAGCTCTATATTCATTTTCCTGTCGATGGATATATTGATGCTGTGAATCATTTGAATGCTGATCTAGACAGTCTTCGAGTATGGGTTAATTCTCATGGAATATTGCCCAATCCCAAAAAAATTCAGGCCATTGTATAGGTTCTCTTCACTTCTATCTCGTATTGATCTCTCCTTAAGTAGGCTCCAGTTTAATAATGTCAGTATACCTTATTCAAATCAAGTTGAAAATCTTGGAATACTCTTTGATTCTACTCTTTCTTGGGTCCCCCATATCAATGCTGTTTCTAAGAAGTGCTATTACTCCTTCTATTCGTTGAAAGCCGTAAGGAGAATTCTGCCATTTGGTATTCGTAAAATGCTTTGCACCGCCTTGATCTTGCATATTCTTGATCTTGCCTATTCAGAAGGTTAAACAAAAAATCCAAAGATTGCAAAATGCCTGCGTCAGATACATATTTGGTTTACGCAAATATGATCATGTCAGTTTGTGTCGTGAGTCTTTGGGTTGCTTTACTATGCAAGAACGGCGTGACATTCATATTCTTTTGTTATTGTGGCCGGTATTGAACACACAAAATCCTCTTTACTTAGCATCAAAGTTTTCATCACTGTCTCAGCATTCTCATAACACCAGATCTGAGGATGCTGCCCTTCTTACGATTCCAATACACAGGACTAATTTCTTCTCTGGCTCATTTGCTGTACAAGGTGCTCGGTTGTGGAACTCACTTCCCCATGAGGTCAGGGTCTGTGAACGCATGTCTTCCTTTAGGCGTTTACTGATTGAACATTTCAAATCGGTTTGAAAATTGAGTACTGGCTCCTTCTTCCTTCTTTTCTTCTTCTTCCTTCTTTTCTTCTTCCTCCTTATTTTCTTGTCCTCCTTCTTTTCTTCTTTTGTTTCCTCACCCGGATATAGTATATTATATTCTCTCTTTTATATATACCTATATTTATACATTTTTTTCTTCTTTTTTTTTAATATATTATGGAATATCAGTAACACTTTACTTCTCGATATCAAATAAGTGGTAACCGTATGGGTTTGATGGCAGAAATTGCCTCAGGCAATAATCACGCCCTTTGTTAATATTATTCTTGTCAATAAAGAGTTATTATTATTATAAAGCTTGACTACTTACTCAAAAAAGTTATTTTTAGATAATTTACTGTCAAATATGAATGACTTTTATGGGCTCGATTTAATATCACTAGATTAAATTCTTTTGGATTTCTCAAGAGCTTGATCTACGCAAACAAGACTAGAACTTGAAGAACTGAAAGCTAAAAAACGAGATATGAAAAATGAAAAAAATCAAAATTGTGGTAAACATTAATTTTGATCACCAGTATCTTTCACACATAGTTGTCAAGGGGGTTATGAAATGATTCACACAAATTTGAAAAAAAAAAATAATATTTGTTTAACATAATGTTATTTATTGTTAACATCGGCCCTGCATAAATTGATAGCAAAGTTCACAGGCACAAAAATAGACTCACGGAGTAATCTTGAACTGATTAAATCTGTTCATTACAAAACCATATCGTTACAATTGGGAACGTACTGATCCTTCAAGTCTCCCAACAATTCAATGTCTTCCCATTTACTAGTGAGAAAATCCGCCTCGCCAAAATCGGGTACAAAAATATCTTCGTGTCCTAAAAATTCCTTCTCAAGTCTTCTTTCCATCTTCTCTGGTTCGTCGATCAATCGAGTGTGTTTCTCCTTCGTTTTCGATTTCCTGGTGAAAATGTGCTTGATTTTGTACCCGCCTTTTCCGTTGGACCCTCCGCTCATAGCTTGCAGCCGCTTGTGTTTGTAGCGCCGGTTCTGGAACCAGATTTTGACTTGGGTAGGCGACAGGGTGATGTCGCGTCCGAGAGACTCGCGTTCACTCGCCGAGAGATATTTGCTGTGCTGGAACGTCCGCTCCAACTCAAACACCTGAGACTGAAACAAGGAAAACAAATGAGAAATGATGGAATGTTATTGGAATAGATAACTTTAGCACAGTATTAATTTTTATAATTTCATACCAACAGGTACAAAACTCACACTTATTTTTGGGGTTTAACGTTGCTTTCCACTACATGCTGATAATAATTATCACGAAGAGAGTTTCATGTTATAAAAAAGGTAAATCAGTATAATAATATGTAATATATTGAACTTTAACTTCACTTTCAACCACTAATAATGTTATCACTCTCCATTCACAGCTACTCAAATGTACCTTTTTTTAAGTTTCCATGTATTTATATTTTGCAATAACATCTTCAACAAACAATGAGGGTATACCCTCCTTCAAAAGATAAAAAATCTTGTGCTGAAAACCTTACTCAGACTAAGTCGGGAATATCTAAACAACAAACACCATTTTACTAAGGATGGATTTAAAACAGAACAGCCACCAATCCAAATATTAGCCATGTTGAACGTTGTCTAACTACTAGTATAGTGTTTTGAGAGGTAATTCGGTATTCAACGACCCATTTTTAGTGGTTTTAATAAAGCAATGTACTTCATTCTTAAGGTGTTGATGGTCTTCTCCTGGTTTGTGACTTAAATTATATCTGTACCTTTTAATTGGGATATCTTAAATTCTTTTCAAGTTAATGTCTAACAAAATATTCTACAGACTAATATTTTTCAGAGGTTTACAAGATACCATTTCATGTTATAAAATTCGGTTTAATATATAATTTATTATATGATTTCAGAAAAAATAATTTAAAAAAAAATAATGTGTTTTCGAAAGGTCACGCGTCTATCTCTTTCCTTTTTTCCGATACCTAAATTTATTGTATATGTCTGGAGTAGTCTTTTTGTTATACCTGAGTGAAGAGGATCCTAGCTTTTCTTCTGCTTTTCGATCTGGCTGTGCATTCCTTTGGTTTACTGGGTCGACTGTTAGCTTTCCCAAGTTTGTTTAGATAAGACAATCCTGTTAAAAAAATCACAATACAAACTTTATTGTATGCAAAAATATTAATGTTTGAGCCTAGCGGTAGTTCTGCTTCCACTGCAGGTGAACCGGGTTTGAATCCCGACTGGGTCGCAATTTTTTCGACTCTGTACTTTGGATGTCGGTGCCTACTCTAGTCTCGTATTGGGGTAGGTAGTAAAGTTGTAGAGTGGGCAACGACCAGTGGCGGCATTACGAGATTGATATTGGAATATGATGGTTGGTTGGAGATGTGATGCATTAGCATTAGTTTTTGTAATGTCGATGCTTTCCACTAAAAATTGTGACATAATAACACAGATAACTAGCTCTTTTATATTTATTTTTGATTGAAAATAAATCACTTTCAGTATAAACAATAAATGAATAACATCATGACTATGTGCATGAAACCTGTCTATTTCTCAAAAAAAAGTTCTAAAAGACAGTACAGTACCTACTTCAACAAAGAGAATGAGCCTGTAATAAATAGTTCTTTCACTATCTCACAGTTTCCTATTAAAAAATATAAGTACCTACTTACTGTTTTTCGTGAAGTTTCCCTTTTCACTAGCGGTTTCTAGGTGGGATCTAATGGAGGACAAGGTCATCAGCTCCTGAGATTTCAGAATTTCATTCACAGAGAAGGAAATCTTCCCGAGTTTGTTGACCTGATTATCTTCACACCAGGTAGGACTCTGATCAACACATCCTAGTTGCATTATTGTGTTCTTTTGATCAACAGAAAAGTTCTGGATACCATCTTTTGCTATTCCTTGATCAAAGTGGGCTTTAGAGGTATGATTTGAAAACCTTTCAGTCAGGTTACCAGTTTTGTGATAATTTGGTAGACATTCACTTTGTTTCATTTCATAATTTTTCAATACGCCACCGTTTTCAAATTGTGTATTGCTTATATTTTCACCATTTTTTATCAACAGATTATTATTATTATTATTAGCAAATCCTTCCAGACTTCCTAGACTAGTGATTTTCTCTAAATATGGATCATTCTTTGGTTTGTTTATTGTATTTTGATTATAGTAATCCACGGAAAGTGGTTGTTGTACATTTATTTGATTTGTAGGACAATTTTCATTTCCATTGCTGATATTTTCAGTACAAATCATATCAGTGGAATCTGAATCGGTGCTGTACTTTCTGTCTGGGCAATCTTTGGGGCATTGTAGACAATCGTGATTTTGATCATTGGTAATTCTTGGCACATATGTTACATCGGGTGAATGAAAATGTGCGTTGAAATTGCTTGATTCCAAATTGGTTTGACTATGATACGTGATAATGTTTTCTGAAACAGAGTGAAAAGAAATTATGGTTAGCTTTTTTAACTTAATCTTTTATTACTAATAGAAGACTACTTTTTGATTTGAGCATGCAGTTGAAAGCGACGTGAAACCAAGAAAAAGGGAGTCGATTGGTATTTATGTGATTCCGTGTTTGTGAGAGAGGGACATATTATAAATTATACATCCTTCTAATTGGAGAAAAGATTTTTTTAAACGCACCGATCCAATGACTCGGCTTTGATTCTTAAAGTCCAATGATTCTATTTTTTTACTAAAAAATTTGATCTAGGACTAGGGTTTTGGCTGGGGGGCGTTGAACAGGGAGAAGTTCAGTGTCTTGCTCGAGGACTAAAAACAAAGGATGGGCCAACCCTAAAAAGCCAAGCTAGTTTGCAAGTAGTAGCGTTACAACCTTAGCTTTCTGTTTGATTATAAAAACTGGAATTTCCCGCGACAAAATTTCTATAGAAGTCCAATTTTTTGGTTGATTTTTAAGGAAAAACTGAATTTGTTCGAGACACAATGCGTACGTTTTCCGAGGGTTTATAGTATAGAAAAAGTCTATAGAAGGTTCTCGACAGAACATACCCAGAAAGGTGAAACATACCCAGAATGTTCGCAGAGGGCTATTCCCTGTCCTACTTAGGCTGGACGAGGATAATTTGACTTACTGGATTGTCTGCCAATAAAATGGTTAATAAAATTTCCTTTGTGATACGACCATGTAGTAAAAAGCGACAGTAAACCCAAATAACACATCAAAACTAAGAGTTTCAGCGTGTTTTTAGACTTAATGGCAAATTCGGAGTATCCGGTCTTCTGACCAATCCTGTATTTGTTCTTCGATTTCGCCTGTTAGATGTCAATTGTTTGATTTTATAGGTAACGAAACACTTTTTTTACTAAAGAGTGCCGGATTTTCACCGGAGAAAAATTTGGAGGAAATCAAGTGTAAAGTGGGACGGAAAATCTACAAACACCGAAGTATAGCTCAGTTTTGCCCTTAAAAACAGAAAAAGGTCCATAGTTGACATTTTCCAATGATTATAATAAAAATCAAATTTTCTGCAGACGAAAAAAGTTATTGCACTCAACCTGAGGATACTTCTGATTTTTACTGGAACTATGTACAACATGTGAAAATGTTTTACAATGTTTGTTAATGACAATGAATTCCGATTTTTAATATTAGATACTGTTGGAAATGAAAGATAAAGCAAGATGTGCATGAGCCCTAGAGTTTAGTCAACTTACTTTCAGGCGAACTGACTATATTTTCAGAACTTCTATCATCTGCAGGATAACCAGCATAATGTTCTCCTAAAAAAGATTGACTGTATCCCTCCGTTCTGAACTCGTTGTTCTCACAGTGTCCATTAGGTGTCCACACGTCACTTAAATTGGAATTGAAGTCAAATGGTTCCTTGGTATCTTTGGTATTATGAAATGAGTCACTTTTGAAATCACTATACATTTCCTTTCCAAAGGTGCTACTTTCATCAAACTTATCCTCATGAAAAGTGTTATAGTAAAAGTTATTGTTGTAAAATTGATAGATGTTTTGCTGATAGAATGTTGTGGACATGTTTTGGTTTGTGTTATAGAACTGTTCGGCAACGTTACAGTTGTTTGGAGTATTCTGATTAGGAACGGTATTGTCTATGGCATTTAGAACTGTTGTAAAGGGGTTGTTGTTAATATTTGTGGATGTGTGAGTATGGTTAGTAATCCTACTGTGAGGATTTTCCATTTAATTGTTTATTTAATTTTGTTTTTTATTGGGTAAACCATTCTTCTCTTTACAATCATTTTTTTTGTTGATTTTAAATTTAAAAACTCTTTGACTTTGTCTTGAAGAAATAGTTTTAATCAGGCTTATCAAAAAAGGCAAACATTAAAAAACCTAATACTAAACGTTGAAAAATGATCCTCTTGAATTTATTAATGCATAGTTATTTTTTTTATTCATTGTAGTTTTTCATAATTTTTGGTAATCACAAGAATACAAATCAGAAATATAAGTAACATTCTTATTATATTCAAAGTTCATATACTAACTAGATATTATTTCAATAGTTATAGATATACATAAGTACATGTTGAAAAAAAAATTGTTTCTAATAAAGCATCACTTCAAAAATAAATAAAGACACCAGCGGAAAATACACATGCAAAATCGGAAACTGAAAACTTCAAAAATCAAAAAGTCACAATCAAAAGCAAACTATTCAAAATAATGTTATCACAAGACTGAAATCCACCGTAGGATTTCAATTTAATTTTCAATATGATTGATTAATTATAAGCTTTTAGCCCACACCAGATTTCAGATAAAAATAAAAGGGATTGGGATCTTGTGAGTAGATTTTTTTTTTTTTTTTCTACAAACGATCAAATAAAGAAATCTGATAGGTTTTGTTTTGTAAACACATGAAGCTCCTCCTTCACAAATGTTTAGGCTTGGATTTTTTTTATCGCCACAATAGAATACAGGGTTGAAGATTACTTGAAAATACATCACTCAAAGAATGCACTTGTAAAAGTACTTTTATTTTAGTAGCATCAGTGCTATTGGTGGGAACTGATTAAGCAAGTTATGTTTTTCCTAACCATCAAAATCAACCGGTTCATGTTAATAATCATTAATTTTAACTGGATCATTTAGAGCCTTTCACAGAATTACTAGCTATTTGGGCAGGTTAGGGAAAGTTTACTTTACTATTTATGGGTAGTTCCCCTACCTAATAAATAGATGTATGTCTTGTTTAGTTTGGTAAATATAAACTCAGAGGTTCGAACCATTCTTAGCTAAGTTGCGAGCAAATGCTCTTGAAAACATGTGCTAAACTCTAATAGTCAGCTCTAGAAATGATATTATTGAGAAAGATGTCGAATATTTGACCATGGGTTATAAACTTTAGAGTTTCAATTAGATTTTTTCTAACATAATTAAGATTTATCTTCTTTTGAAAGTCTTTCTGAAATTGAAGATAATTCATAACTGGGCTAAACACGGGTGGGGTTTTACCTTCCACTCGCTGGAAACTCGCAAACAAGCTACCCACATTCGCTTTACCAAATCTCACATGACCCACCCTATATCATTTTACTAAATTGTTTGTTTTAGCCATATGCTCTCTCTAATTGATTAATCCGATTTGAGGTCCCGACCCCCTCCTTAATGTTTTTTTAGAAAGTGAAAATCTCTTCTTCTTTCAGTGGACTAGTTAGGAGGAAATTTGACCATCACGTCATTCCTAAACAATCAGTACACTGATAGCATTTTTGAATGTATTCTTTGGACTTTTTATCAAATTAGTTTATTTAGAGGTGAATTTCCATCAATTTGTACAATAATTCTGTCTTGCTATCTAATAACAGAACCCATACAATTGAAGGTATCCGAAAAGTAAATAAATCCTACTAAAAGTACTCAAATTTATTCTTATATTTAATAATAATGATGTAGACATCCATTTCACGATAAAGACTATGTTTAGATTAAACAGAAACAGGTGTATGAAAGTTGAAATCGTCCACTGGAATATAAGGTGAATACCTAATTAAATTTTCATTATATCATCGGACCTTTTCTCATTTTAGGACTCGTTAAGAAGAAATTCGACCATCGCGTCATTTCTAAGCAATAAGTATACTGAGAGCATTGTTGAATAAATTTTTGTCTCTTTCCCAAATCAGTTTATTTAAAGGTGAATTGAAATGAACACCACCACTGACTTTTATTTCCCCGTCTGAGATGTAATGGCAGTCTAGAATAAGCAGTGCTTTGATCATAATGCAAGTTCATTGAAATCCCTGAATCCCATGTACATTCCTGTTCATAGTAATGCTTATGATGATCATCATGACAATCATGAACATGATAGTGTGGGTGGGTAGTTGTAAGAATGATGGCGGTGTGCTTATGATGCTTATTATTGCGGTGATAATGCTTATACAAGTAAAAAAAACCAGCTCCTATTCTTCCCTACGATGAAAAAAGAATCCACGTTGATCCCACGCATGGAAGAGTAAAAATATTTTGTTTCCAATAAGTGATTGTCTAATTAATGCTTTGCTCTTTAGTATCAATAGTGCCTTAATGTGTTTGGAAGAGAAAGAAATGGTCGATTGTTATGGTTTCATGAAAGCACATGGCCATTTTGTTTGAACAGAAATATTTCCTTATCACATGTTTGTATGGAGTTTGGATGTTGGTAATGTGTGTAATGTTGTTACTTCTAATGCTACATAACCAATTTGTCTGAGGACCGATTTGTCTTCTTTGTTTGTGGATATAAAATTTGATATTATTTCTGTGGTGATATTGAATGGTTCTAGAAAGATTGACTCGGATATTGGGCTTTATGGTCGTCCAAAATTAAAAAAAGTTCTTAAACTTCTTCTCTGTGCTTTCCATTATGTAGTGTGTGTGTGTGATTGATATGACAAATAAATTGATCAGTTAAAAGAGCTGTTATTGATTATCAGGTTTATCTGGTCCTACCGTGCGAACATGTAGTCGAGTAGAAGTAGTAGTAGTTTTACTCTTATGTATAATTATTAAGAACTTGATCGGACTCAAAAGAACTTTCTGATGATAAACTTAACAGAGACTTAAATACTACTGCGGCAGTATTAAATAATATAATATACCCATTCTCTTTCTATCTCTTCATCTGTATTATTTCCCATCTTTTTATTTTTTTTGCTCTCTCTCCCTCTCTCTCTCTCTCTGCCTTGTGTTGACAGAAGGTTAGTCAATGAGACGTTGACTGAAATCATCACACAAAATAACGTAAACTGTGATGTACTTAACGTACTTAAGAGACTTGTTTATATCAAGCTTTAAAACCCGTTGATGGAGTTGTGCAAGAGAGAAAGAGAATCTTCATGACCAACATGCTTATAATATGAGAAAAATATAAATTTATGATCTAGATCGGATATGCTTGAAAATATTTAGAACTAGCCTCATTCAATACAAGAAATGCGGCAGCTGTGATGGGCACAGTGCTTTGTTCGTCAGATTTAGAATGAATAATTTATATTTTGTAAAAATGATGTTATATCGTATAAAACAATTACATCAATGACTTAAATCAGATATCCTTTCGGAAACCTTGCCAATGACAGAGACCTTACCAAACTATTGTACAATTGACATGTTCCTACTTGGGTTTAAATATTGATGTAAGATTTTTAGAAATAATATTGATCTTTTCCTGTTTTCAATCAGGTAAGTAAGTAAAATGTCGAAGCAAAATTCAAAAGATAATATAAGATTTTTGTAAGTGTATTAAAAAGCCAAAAAGATTTTTAAATACATATATCTTCCTTGCCTTTATACCATACTAGCTAATGTTGCTATTGGGGTCGGTATTGTTCAACCTCATGGTTGAGGTTGGTAGGGTGGAGCACGAAATATACCTATACCTAAAAAAAGCAAGTACTGGTGTATGTAAAAATTCTCACCACTCACTCTCATAAAACAAGTTCCCAACATTAAAACGTATATAACAATTTCTCCACGAAACCTTTTAGCGTCAAAACTGAGAGCATATAAAACTGAGCACTGAGTGTAATAACCATTAGGGGTGGGGGTCTAATATGACCCCTCTTAATTTCAAATAAATCACCTCCAATTCGGTGTGATTAAGGGATACCAGGGCGCCAGAAGATAATGGTGGGAACCTTTCTGGATGTGATGGGTGACGCATAACAAGTTTAGTATTGTAGGTATAGTGGAATAACATGGAAATAATTATGTATATGGAAGACCAAAGTGGAAATTTTGTACTGTTCCTTTCAGATATCTGTTAAATTTTCAGGTTTCATAAAAACGGTGATGGGGCAAGGACTCTTTTTTTTTCATGAAATACTGATATATTTATTTATTGACATATTTATATAGTCTACTCCTGCACCATCTTCAATCATTGCTGATTTAAACCCCTATCTAGTTCCTCGCAACCTTAGGGACACTGCTCTTACAATTGCCAGTTGGATCTAGGCTTTCAACCAACTGAAAATTTGAGAATAACTTCTCTTCCATTTGTCAATTAGTGCTTGGGATAATTTCTTTATAAACTGCTCAAATTCTACATGTAGTGCTCCATCACACGAGCAGACCAATGGTGTAAAAGATGCTGTCACATCTTCAGCGGCCGCAAGGACTCTGAATGTATTAGACCTCTTTATAAATAAATATTCATAAAAATCACGGTGCTACAATTTTTTCATAACCGAGTTTTGTGAATCTTACACCTCCTCACCTGACTCATCTAAAAGTCTGTGTTAAATTCTGGGACCTTTAAACATTTCAGGGAGTCAAAAATAGAATTATAATAATATCTACTTGTCATCAATTAATCATCTCATAACTAATTCAATAAATTTCTAATCATGCTGGGTGTTTGACAAATTGGTCCAAGTCTGCCAGGATATGTGTCTGTTTTGACTTTTGTCCGAGACATAATTAGTTGTGTCTGAAATAATCCCGACTCTTTGGAAGCTGGGTAAGTTTATCATTGGCTTTTTTTGACATGAACCAGATTTTATAGGAGTTATGTGATATACCGTGTGTACCGTGTATTATTAATGGCCGTCAAGATACCTACTTGTGTTGTCGTTTATTAGCACCGTATCTACGATTTTTTTAATCTGTCTGATGTTCAAAGCGAAACATTTCTTGACTTACAAAGGAACAAAATGTAGTTCCTCTATTTTGATAACACCCTGTAGAATTAAATCGATTAAAACGAGACACGCGATATTAGGAGACCTTTGCAAGGATCCAGGGAAGATTCCAGAGGTCGCAGTTTCAGTTAAATAAAACAGATGTCCCACAACTGGTGATGGTCTCTAAAAGAGGCGCCTTTTTGGCACCCTCCGTGCCCTTCGATGAAAGGTCAAAACACAAAGTAGTAAATTAGTTGACAATGTTAAAAAAGTAAACCTGTAAATAATGTTACAATAAAAAGGACCCTTTTCTGACCTAATTTTTGTTAGTTTACTGGCTCTTTTCTTTTCGGGTTAATCCTTTTGATTTAGGGCTGAATTATAAAACAGGACTACAAAAATGACAAAACATATGAATATAAACAGGATTCCTCAAGTTAGAATATAGCGGTAGTTGATTAGCTCAGTGGTAAGGTACTCCCTTGCCTTGTGGAAGGTCTTATTATTATGTGGTCACAAACTCAAATTAATAAGGAAAAATTCATGCATTACGTGGAATTCGAATGAAAGGATCCCTACGCTATCTGGATTTCCGGACTAGCGCCTTATCCACTTGACTAGCAATGCACTCATTTCTGAATCTATGTGCTAAGCAGTTCCTGATTCCCGGACTCATGGTGTTAAGACTTAAGCAGCTGTTGACAAGGCGGTTGTTTAGTTTGGCTGTCATCGGCACAATTAGCGTCATTCACATCTCCATTTCAGTTTTTTTTTGTGTCGCTCGTGTTAAGAAATTTTCGAGCAAAAATGTATGTAAATAGAGCAAAATGTCTTGTATACAGGGTTATTTGAACACCTATTTTTTAGTGGGATGGTTACATTGATTACAATAGAGGGCAGTTATATCAGGAACTTAGTGAAACTACCTATCATATTGTGTAGTTCTCAGTTAAGTTCTTCATTTCAATTTCATTAAATAACTCCACTAACGACAATGCAACTGGACAACTATCTTTAATTATATAGGGGAGCTAAATCAGGAACTTAGTGAAACTGTCCTCTAGCTATTTAATTGTGTGTAATATTATCTGTTCAGTCCTTCATTAAATTTCTGATCATAATTCTTGTCTCAAGACCATTAGCTCTGATCATAATAGCGGCATTTTTTTATTATTATTAAAGACTGGTTGGAGTTCCACAAGAGAAGCACCAATTATCACACCGACCTCTATTTAGATCTATTGTGACCAAATAGCCGTCGATTCAGTCTACCCTGTACAATATTGTTTACTCGTAAACATATCCTTACGATCGATTATGAAACTTTAGGAGAGGGTGACATAACCTTGCAGTATTATGCTCATGTTATTTGAAATTGTTTGTTTTAGAGCAAGCATTGAGCTGGAATGAAATGACTAATCATGCTGTTTCCTCAAACCAAAGACGAGAAATGAAATACTTCCCCTTGAGGTGATGGGTCAAAATGAGCGCACCGGAGGGTATCCCTTACAAACAACTGTAAACAAATTTTGAATAGGTACAATTTTTTGTTATCTCGGACATCGAGCCCGGATCTTCTGCATGGCAACTGATTATTTTACCGCTGAGCTCTAATCGTGTGCATTTCCAAAACCAATGTATGGACAGACATAATAAAGCTAGGTGATACATGAAAATGTCTATACATAATCATGTTTTTTAGTTATAAGTTTGTAATATGTCTCATGATAGAATACAATATTGATATCTATCCTTTCTCTGTTTCTCTCTCTTTCTCTCTCTCATCTCTCTCTCTTCTCTCTCTATGTATCTCTCTCTGTATCTCTCTCTCCCTCTCCCTTCAGTTTCATGCCACAGGGCCATGTGTGTATCTTTATAAACAGATCCTTATGAGAAAGTAAACAGATATTATGATATTCATTTACTGTACAAGTTATTCATTTATACCTACCCTAATATTGGTATTTAACTAAAAAAAAAAAAAAAATGCTTTTTCTTTGTGTTATTATGTCACAATTTTAGTGGGTAGCGCAGAATCATAGGACTTTACCACTTTAATTTACAATATCTTGTATTCTTTTTTTGCCTAAGATTCTGCCACTGGTTGCTGCTTCACATTAAAGCAGCTACTCATTTTTCCTCACGAGGTATGAGTGGACCCCGAACATCCAAGTACAGAGCAGAAAAAATCCTCCCCCGCTGGGAATCGAACCCAGGTCACCATGTGTGCAATGCCTAGCGCGCTAACTCGCTCTGCCACAGTGACTACTTTGGTATTTAACTATTTACCCTATGTAATAAGTAATGTGTTATTTGCCCTATTTGATAAGGTAAAAATGACTCTTTAGACATATTTTAAGAGAGCTTACTTCTTATAGAAAGGCAGAGATCCAGGCATTTGTCACTGCAAGTGTAGTTTTTATGTTGCTAGTGTATTTGCCTGCCGTACTATTTGAAGTTGAAAAAACATTCCTCTTCAATATTTGATTCATAATATGTGATACTAAACAAGAATAATGATTAATTTAATAGGTATTCTTAGAAGTCAAGAAAAATCTGTTTGAACTTCTTCAGCTTCCTAGAAATCATTTCCATAATAAATATGGAAATGATTTCTAGGATTAACGATGAATTATTAATCGTTAGTAAATATCTGAAAAAATAGGTAATATGAATATAAATTCTTTTCAGAAATGAATCATCAAGCTTTGGAATTAACAGTCAGAATATCTGAAAAATAGATGATATGAGTTTATGTAACTTCTTTTCAGAAATGAATATCATAAGCTTTGGAGTAAACAGTCAGATTTGAATACGGTGGTATAAATAAATATTTATTTAATTTAAATAATTCTAAGATTACAAGGTGTTCAAAAATAAATAAAATAGTTTTTTTGGCTGTTATAGCTTCAAGTGAAGCAATTACAACATAGAACATGATTCCTTATCACTCAGCGAAATTGTTGAGTCGTTTTCTGTGCGTGCAACTACAACAGCATAACACCTGCAACAATTACTTCGCTATGTTAGTTATAGATTTTTTCAAACTTCTGTCAGCAACAAACAAATTTTGAACTTTACCATGACAAGGAATTGATTTATTATCCGGTGAATTTCAAAAAGTGTCCAGCCACAATTTGTTTGGTGAATTACAAATACATCCTGCTATTCTCAAACATAGAGTCCTTTGCAAATACTTGTTTGACTTTTTTCATGTATTTCTTGCACAACAAGTTTACAATCATTGTGGTCACCAACATATTTCACGAACATTCTTCAATTGGTTTCAGTGCACTCATGTCCACTCGTGTCCTGGACTTCAGTTTTTAGGTCCATTTTTGATTAATCCATTTGGTCCATCAAATTCAAATCTTGCTTCATCAATGTCAAGATATTCTCAGGCGACCACATCCTGAATGGGGATGCTCTTCAGGACGTTGTTGCCAATGTTGAGCGCAATCTCTCGTCCTGTCTCCTCTACGATGGGAAGTGCCAGCTCGAACACTTGCTCTCGGTTAGAGTTGAAGAAGCGGAGGGCGTCTTTGACTGAAAAAGGATAAAAAACAAGTTTTTAAAAATACAGCTCTTTGCAGATCATACCTGATTTCAATAATACATTGAAGTTACTAATAGAAGAGTCGTAAATTTGATCATGATGAAAGTAAACACAAAAAATATTCATCAAGAGTTGAGCCACAAGGATGTGTAGCAAGATCAGCGAGATATCAAAATTGTTCTTTCCAATAACTTAACAGGACAAAACTTTACTTTATTAATAAGAAAAGAGATAATTTTTGTTTTAAGAAATAATTTGTAGCCTAGCGTCTGTCAATTCCAGCTTTTGAAGTAACAAGAATAATTGCTCATGTTCTTATGTGAATAGTTAGCCCAGTGCAACATACTACATGTTACCTCATAAGAATAGCATCTCTTTGGGTTTAATGGCAGAGATTGCCTCAGGCAATAATCATGCCCTTTGGCAATGTCACGGTACTTGGCATCGTCAATATCATCATTATTATTATTTAACACTTTATTGGTAAACTACATGAAACATTCTGCAACATGGGACACGAAAGAAAAAAAAAACACACACAAACACAATAGAATATGTAGTGAACCGAGGGGCGAGGTTAAAACCTGTGGCCTTCTCTTTATGGCATCTTTGCCAATAAGGATTTTTTTTTATATCTCTCAAAACTTAAATCAAGACTCACGGTTCTTGGCAAGGGGCAAGGTTAAAGCCTGTGGCTTTCTCTTATTGGCAGCTTTGACCATAAGTATTTTTTTATATTTCTCAAAACTTGAATCAAGACTCACGGTTCTTGGCATCATTGCTAATAAAGATTTTTTTATATCTCTCAAAACTTGAATCAAGACTCACGGTTCTTGGCATCCTTGCCCTGAGCGTTGGCTGACGGCAGGAGCTTCACGTCGGAGGTGTCTCCTGTGCTGACAATCTTGAACTTCATGTCCTTCATCTGCACGTACTTGCCGTTGTCAGCCATCTTCACTTTCACACTCACGTTCACCTTCACGTTTCCTGAGGAGATAAATTAAGTAGGTATTTAACAAAATTACTTCAGTATTCGTAATTTCGAATCGTGCAAGACTGCCCAAAATTGAAAGTTGCTTTATTCAGTTAAAAAAAAGATGAGTGTTTCACAGCCGTGTTTATTTCGTAGCCATGGAACAGGAGCTACTGTTGACGCTTGTGCTACTGTAGTATGCCTCCCTCTGATGGGCGAGAAGTGACACAATACTTCCCAATTAGGTGCTGGGTCAACACGAGCTCACCGGCAGGTATCTCTTACAAACAATTGTAACCAAATTAGGAACACAATTTTTTTTTCGGCACGGGGTATCGAACACGGATCTTCCGCATGGCAAGCAAGTGCTTAACCATTGAGCTAATCGTGCACATATTAGAATCATAAATGACTAAAATTGATAGCAAGGGCAGAATTATGAAACAGGATAAAATTATTCTAAGTGGACACTATCCCTTAACTCGCCCTTTAGTGGGATTTTTAACCAATCACAGCGCACTATAGCCTGGCTTGAGTAATAGTTTCCAGTTAGATTAATCTAATCCTGTTTCATACTTTCGCCCCAATTCTTTGATCCTTTATCAGTTTGGCAAACTAGATTTTAGGCAGTTATTCAATAAAAATCATTGATTGTGTTCCTCGATGATTTATGCGAAACTTGAGTATCTAAAGTAGATTATGTCCAAACACATTAGAACCTGGGTATAAGAGAAACCTGGATATAAGTAAAAAAAAATCCGGTCTTATATAAATGTTCGACTGTCTCTAGTTTCTTGAAATTTCTACGGAAAAGACTTCTTTAACACGTTCATCGCCGCAATAATTTAAATGACTTATTGCTCTGTTCCAACCTTCTTTAGCCAAAATTGACATTGATATGTTTGTCAACTTAATAGGTATAGAAAACAAATAGTAAATACACCATTTTATTTACAAGAACAGTAGTAGGAAAAAACGTTTATTTCGGAAGTCAAATCTAGAATGACAGAACTTGGGGAAAAGTTCCCAGCAGATCAAATATTGTTCAGCCAGTATACATCAGTCTTCCCCCCTATAATGTGTGGACCGCATCTGGTCCACATGTCGCCGCCAGACCCTCCCATCATCCAGCAACACCCAGTAGTGGAGAGATCCCTCCTTTCTTTGAACACTACCAAATTTCCACTTGGAATCTCTAGTGTAGTTCCTGACTTGAACTCGATCGTTAACTTGAAAACTTCTCGAGACAGTGTAAGTTCTACTCTCAGGAACAAGAGATACTCTTGGCTTCATGATAACATCCAGTCTTGTCCTCACATCTCTTCCAAGCATGAGCACGTAGGGACTCATCCCCTCTGCGTTTGGAATTTTTCTTAACTGCATAAGAAGTCTGGCTAATTTTAGGTGGACATCTCCCGGCTCATCAGACATACAATGAAGATAATTTTTCACAGTCTGCACCGACCTCTCAGCTTGCCCATTGGATGAAGGATGAAACACAGCGGAAAACTTATGAACGACACCATTGCTCTCTAGAAAGTTTTTAAACAAATAGGAAGTAAATTGAGGTCCATTATCCGACACTAGTACCGGACAGATACCAAAATTTGTAAAAAGCCGTCGCAGCTCCCTGATGCAAAAGTCCGTAGTGGTTGACTTCGTAGGAATTACTTCAACCCATTTGCTAAAGGAGTCAACTACTATGAAATAGAACAACCCATTAACTGGACCAGCAAAATCGATGTGAACTCGCTGCCATGGCTCCTTTGCGGGCTCCCAAGGGTGACACTGAACTTTGGGCGGGTTATTTTGTTTTTCACAGCAATATTTACATTTCCTCACGGATTCTTCTATATCTCTATCTATATTTTTCCAATAGCAATAACACCTTGCCAGCGCTTTCATTCTTACCATACCCAAGTGTCCAGTGTGAAGCTCTTGTAATACACTAGTTCGCAAGGGAGCTGGTATCATCACACGGGTACCTTTTAGTAAACATCCGTCCTGCAATGTAATTTCGGTATTTTCGTAGCCCAGCGACTTCAAACATTTGCCTGTCTCCAGTGCATCCAAAATCATTTTCAAATCAGGATCTAGTTGTGTTTCCTGTTGAATGGTTTGATATGAAATGCTATTCAATGTTTTTATTTGATTAGCTTGGAACTTGTAGGTCTGATCTGTAATATTAGGATCGGTATTTTCAGTAGGAAAACGGGAAAGAAAATCTGCATTACAGTGCTCACTGGTTCTTTTATACTCAATGGTGTAATCGAATCCTGATAAGAACAGCGCATAGTGTAACATTCTGGTAGCCGACAGTGCAGGTAACGTCTTCAAAGGATTGAATATTGTGGTCAACGGTTTATTATCTGTAATAAGAATAAATTTCCTACCGTACACATATTGAAAGAATCGTTTGATGCCCCAGTAAATCGCCGTCGCTTCTCTGTCTATCTGACTGTAGTTTCTCTCGCAGGCAGTAAGAGATCTGGACGCAAAGGCAATCGGCCTCTCAGAACCATCTGGGTACCTATGCGATAGGCAAGCGCCTAGACCGACAGGGCTGGCATCAGTGGCTAAAGTAATTGTAAGATCCGGGTTATAGTGAACCAACACATTTTCATTACATATTTCTTCTTTTACCATTTCAAAACTTTTCTGACACCCGGTTGTCCACGTGAACTTCCTGCCTTTGCGAAGCAACTGATTTAATGGATTCAGTATGGTTGCTAAGTTTGAAATAAATTTATTATAATAGTTTGCCATTCCTAAAAATGTTCGGAGTTCAGAAACATTTTCTGGGCGCTTTGCGTTTTTAATGGCTAAAACTTTGTCTTCCATTTTGTGCAAGCCATGTTCATCAATTTTATGTCCCAGGTAATGAATACTTTTTTGGAAAAATTTACATTTGTCCCTGTTTAGAGTTAAATTCTGGGATTGTATTAAGTCTAACACAGTATTCAATCTAATTAGAAGTTCATTGTATGATGCACCCTGTATGATGATGTCATCGAAAAAACATTGTACACCGGATAGACCCTGTAATAATTTGTCCATATATTGTTGCCATAGTCCTGGGGCTACTTTCACTCCGAACATAAGTCGGTTTACCCTGTATACACCCTTGTGCGTACTTAAACTCTGAAGAATGGCACTCTCTTCGTTCATTTGGTAATGTAAGTAGGCTTTGCTCAGATCTAAAGTGCAGAAGAACTTACCCCCGTTCATTTGAGAAAATATATCGTCTATCCTAGGAATGGGATAGTTCACGTCCTGGATACATTTGTTAAGTGTTACCTTATAATCGGCACAGATCCTGATATCACCATTGGGTTTGTCAATGGGTACAATAGGGGTTCCCCACTCAGAGTGCTCGATCTTTGTCAAAATTCCATCTCTTTCCAGGCGGTCTAGTTCTTTCTCGATTTTCTCTCTCCTAGAATAAGGTATAGGGCGAGGTTTAAAGAAAATGGGAGTGGCCTCAGGTTTCAGTTTTAGTACACCTTTTTCATTTGGTATTGCACCTATTTTATCTGTAAACACTTTTTCGTACTTTTTTAGAATTTCCTCAAGTTGTAAGTTTTCTTCAGCTTTCAGCAATTTAATTTCAGCCCAGTCTAGATTAACCTCTCGTATCCAATCTCTACCAAAAATTGGGTCTACATCCTGACTGATGATGAATATTTTACCAACAAATGTCTGGGTTTTATATCGACATGTCACAAAACTCACTCCCTTTGGTAGAATCGTCTCTCCTGTGTATGTTTTCATTTGAACATTTGTTTTAAAAATCTTTTATTAATATTTAAAGCCTTGAAATCTGCGTAAGATATTGAGCTCAACGCTGCCCCCGTATCAACCTCCATACTAAAGTGTCTGTTTTCTATGTCAATATTTACCATGAACTTGTCGGTCTTGACGGTGCGCAGTACGTTTACCTCGTAGTCTTCACTCGCTGTAGAATTCTCTTCATCTACCTGGTGAGCTTTTCTACTGCCGCTGCGGCTGCCTTGTAATCTGCCGCTGACACTGCCACCAGTGTTGCCGCCGCCCTTTCCTGACTGACAGACACGCGCTATGTGTCCCAGCTTATCACATCTCCGGCAGAATTCAGACCGGAACTTGCAGACGTTGGCTCTGTGGTTCTCTTGCCCACAGCGATAGCACTTTCCTGCTAATTTAGAGAAATACCCATTGTTAATTTTTTTATTATTCAACTCAGATGTTTGAGAATGTTGCACACGATTAGAAAAAATATTTTGCTTCACCTGATATAATTTTGTGTACTGTCCATTGTACTCAGTAGAATTAGATACTGTGTTACTCATGACTTGATTTTCTGATTTCGAGAATTCTATTGTAATTGCTCTATGAATTAAATCTTGAAAAGTAGCAGTGTTTTTCTCTTGTAGTAATTGTACCCGAATATCAGAATCACGTAGACCACGGATAAATTGTAGAGCTAGAAATGCATTAGCTGTACAATTGTTACACTTCTCACAATTAAACTTACAATGTTTTGCTAACTTTTTCAATTCAGTAGAATATTCATTTACCGATTCATTTGGCTCTTGTGTACGACAGATAAATCTATTCTGCAGTGCCCATAAACTAGGACTAGGCTCAATATATTCCTTCATCATAGAAACCAGTACATCATATTCCTTTGTAACAGGATCCTCGGGTGCACACATGTTGTACAAATTTTCATGCATACGTGGCGTCAGTGCATGTAACAGTGTATACACTTTGAGCCTACTGTCTGTGTGTCCCTTCAATACCATGAAAGTTTCCAACCGCTTTATGAAATTACTAAAAGATTCATCTTCTTGATAGGGCACAAAAGTCAAGTTTGATGTCGTACACATCTCGGTTACATTTTTACTGCCAGAGCTAGAGCTACTCAAATTAGTAGCATGAGTACCAATAATCATATTTCTGAATTGTAAAATAAGAACTTTAATACCTGTAATAATCTCCTGTATGTCGAATCGGTAGTCATCCTGAGACTCTGTGTCTTCACCTGTGACTAACAAATCCAACCCATCCTGTATCCGTTCGTATCTCGTTCTGTACTCCTCAACATTGTCTTCGTAAACTTTCAGCTCTTCCAGTGTGCACTTTTCCGTAATCTTCTGCTTGGTTTTCGTCAGTAAAGCCTTCACCGTACCTCGTTTGACTTTCAACTCTGCAATGCTCATTGTAGTGCTTTCTTCTTTTCTCCTCGTCGCCAATTTGATATGTTTGTTCTAATACAACTTAATAGGTATAGAAATGAAATAGTAAATACACCATTTTATTTACAAGAACAGTAGTAGGAAAAACGTTTATTTCGGAAGTCAAATCTAGAATGACAGAACTTGGGGAAAAGTTCCCAGCAGATCAAATATTGTTCAGCCAGTATACATCAGACATGTTTTTACAAATTGACTAGTTATCAAGTTCCAGGACAATCACAATCCCATAAGATATACATTGAAACAAAAGCTTTTTAAGGGTTCAGTGTACAGAAACTCTTCAAATCTTTCAAAACCTCTAGGGCGGTTTATGGTACCAGTCAATAAAATCAATAAAGCCCCCATATGGGTTTACGGCGCTGAACGTCTTAATAACTATTTGAGAAATAAGTGAAACTTATAGTTAAACTCACTCAAATTGGCAGAAAAAATTCCAGTGCCCTTCATCTTCTGGCTGAAGACGCTTCCGTTGATGTCAAAGTCAGAGGTTACGTTCAGTGTGGGGAAGGTGATAGACCCTTCGGCACCATCTCTCTTGGGCAGCACCCTGCAGATAGGAGAAGAAATATCATTTTTAGGTTGTCAGTTTCAACTATTCATGTGTCGAGGAATGTTTTACAGTAATTTATTTCAAAAATAAAATATTGTTTATGTAATTAACGGCACCAAAAATGGACAGAAATGATTTTATGTGCGATGATAATAGACAAAATTGAGATAACAAGTTCAAGCTAGAACTTACATTTCTCTATTTTAAACAATACTCAAAATCTAGACTTTGCGTACTGTGACACAGGTATAACAAAAATGTCTGTTGATTTCGCCCTTTATGTTTATTGCTTATAGGTTTACTTTGTTTTTTAAAGATGAGTGTTTCATAGCCTTTTTTATTTCGTAGCCATGAAACAGGGGCTACTGTAGACGCTTGTGGTCTGTGTTGTAGCCTGCCCATCCCGTAGTGTGCCTCCCCTCTGATGGACGAGAAGTGACACAATACTTCCCATTTAGGTGCTGGGTCAACACGAGCTCACCGGAAGGTATCCCTTACAAACAACTGTAATAAAGTTTTGAATACATTTTTTGTCGGTGCGGGGGTTCGAACCCGGTACCTTCCGCATGGCAAGCGAGTGCTTAACCATTGAGCTATTCGTGTGCTCTTAAATGACTGTTGTGTGCCAGGAAACACCAGAATCATGATGGTTTGAAAATTATGTTACCACTACGTCCCAACCTTGCTGGAAGATGCTTAACACTTACTTGAACTTGTTGATGACAAAGCCACTGCATCCATAGGCCTTCATGTTGGTGAGGATTAGTTTCATCTTGAGGTTGGGGTTGTTTCTGTCTACCTGGAGTTTCTCAATGGCGAATGGTTCTACAGGGGGGATGTTGATCTCTCTGATTCCTGATTGGTGAATACGAAAAAAAGTAATGTTTGTTTCACATCCTATTTTTTATTTCCAAACCATGTATACTATTCTAGTGAATGTTTGATTTGCCGCTCCTGTGTTCCCGCCAATTCCTTTTCTTACTCGAGCTGGTAGACTTTGAGGGAAATATTACAAACCTCTTAAAGTTAAAATTCCCATCATCAAGAAATCCGTACAAGGTCAACTGGCAACACTGCAGTTTGAAAATCTAACCAAAAAACCAAGACCTCGTGGAGACCTTTCAGAATAATTTTGCCATCAAGTAAGTAACCTTTCCTTTTCAATTTTTCTATCACCATTTTACTCCCTAAGCTTTCATTCCCTTACACCATGTTACAGCAGAAATTTCTGACGCTTTTGTCCTAGTCTTCAGTTTTTCCATTCCATAGTTGTTTGTGTGTTTTCTTATGATGATGAAAAGACTCACTGCTTTCCTTTTCCTATTAAGTGCTGGGTTAACACATGAGCAGAAAAATCAGTCATGGCATGGAATTTTAATATTACTAATCAAATTGTGATTGCAATTTATTTATTTTCTTGTTTTCGAGTCTAAGAACTTTCGTAAGACAAATGAAAGCAATGTAATCAAGCCTTCATGTTCACACTTTTCGAGCTGGTGTGCATATTTATGTACGTAGAATAAACTTACCACCAGCCAAATGAGGTCTTATTTGCTCCACGCCATCCAAGATGCATTTTTCCAGCTGTGGGTCGTCACCTTTGCATTTTGGAATGTAGCTGGCTGAAAACAAAAAGAAGAAGTGAAAAATAATTGAAATCGGAGCAAAAAAATATTTTTTTTTTACAAAAACGAACACAATACTTCCGATTTCTAATATTAGAAATTTCTCGGAAGTAGTAAGTAGTTATTAGTCTTGTAGGGATCTGGTTATTCAATGATTATTACTTATGTATATTTGATATAATTTTAATATCAAATATACATAATTTGATAAAATGATTTTGATATAATTTTATTACCGTGCCTACTCATGTTGACATTGCAATGAAAAACGTGATAAGATATTTACCACGCCTTTTTTTCTGTACGAAACAACGCTATTATAAATCATATGAAATCAACTTATCATTTTAAACAGAATAGCCATCAAACAGGAAGTTGTAGTAGCTAATATTAGAATTTATAAGTATAATACTAGTGAGAGCAGCCATTTACGTAGTTGTTCTAGTCAGATCTAGTCAGATTGTCATAAAATGCTTTAGAATTTTATTCACTTAATTTACTGCATACAAATTATCTGGCGGTTATACGAAGAGATAAATTTACACATTGCAGTGATTATAGGTACTGTCTCTTTGAACTTTCAAATTATGGCAATTATGAGCGTGGTACCAAATAAAAATTTATTAAAATTCTCAGGGGTGACTGATTTTTATTTTTTAAATAATTGTCTACAAATGCCAAATGAACTTTATTTGGCATGTAACTCCATTTTTGTAGATTCCAATGAAATATCAAAATCTAAGAAATAGAGGGGGCTTATCTGCTTTGTTGTTGTACAACATCATTGCTGATACTATTGGGGATATTGTGTTTAATTTTGGTGTTTCCAAGAGAAGAGCAGGGTTTGGTCTTAATCTAAATATTATTGGGTATTTTAAATTTAATTTCTCCTAAAAGGTATGTACTTCCCCCCCCCCTTTAGACGCAACTCTGCTGGAGCTTTTCTTTTTACTGTTTAAGATTTTTGAAAAAAGTGATTTGTGCTGGCCTGAATCATTGTTCAATGGGAATGGCAAATTTTCTATTCATATTGAGTACTATAGTAGAATTCATTGAATTTTCGAAACAGGTATCGATCGCACAAATCGAGCTTGAACTTTTTCAAGTTGTTTCAATTGTTCTTTTGTTTTAGGACACCACAGTGATGCACAATATTCTATGGTTGAACTTATAAGGAATATATAGTGTGGCATCAATATCATCAATGAAATGGTGATTTTGGAAGTACGCACTTTTTTCATCATTCTGTAAGGGATTAATATGTCATCAAGATCAACAGCATCATAATCATCATTTTCATCCTCACGCTCGGCATCAAAATTGAAAACGACCATTATATCATTAGCATCCACTTTAGTTCCTCTAAGTATTCAAAAAGTTCAGAATCCTCGTTTCTCAAGGGTCATGGTGACCATCCATTGAGGATATGAGTAGTCATGTGTCATGGCCAAAAGAGCTTGTTCTCTAGGATGAACTGGTACATCCGAATCTGTGATGAGATATGGGAAACCAAGCATACTTACAAAGAAGAACCTACCTACTATTACTGAGCCGGTAAGTCGAATAATAATTATTGCATTTAAGTGAGTAGCAAGGTAAAGATTGCCTAGGAGATAAATTAACATTAAATTAAAGCAAGATAAATTACTACCTAGTGAAGTCATTATTATGAACCAAGTTACTTATTTTATTTTAAAAGATGAATGTTTCAAAGCCGTTTTTATTTCCTAGCAATGAAACAGGAGTTTCTGTAGAGGCTTGTGGTTTGTGTTGTAGCCTGTCCATCCCTTAGTATGCCTCTCCTCTGATGGGCGAGAAGTGACACAATACTTCCCGAAGTGATGGGTCAACACGAGCGCACTGGAAGCTATCCCTTACAAACAATTGTAGCCAAATAAAGAATACAAATTTTTGTCGGCACAGGGGATCGAACCCAGGACCTTCCGCATGGCAAGCGAGTGCTTAACCACTGATTAGTAAAGTAATTCGTATAGGTAGGCTAGGGTTAATTTACGTATACTCGTATACCAATACAGAAGTGACGGAAGTTCCATTTATTCCCATACATAACAATTGTTAGAGAAGAACTATTTACAATACACTAACTGAAGAGTAGTCCTGGAGGAAATGCTTTTTGTTTTAAAGTAATAATATTTAATTGGTACGTAACTTATCTCTCTACTGAAAATACGATAAACAAGGAAATGTTTGTTACCTATTACCGCGAGTATCCTTACCTATATGGTAAGGATAAATAGGTAAGTTAGTCATAACAGTTAAGTATGATATCTTACCACCTTACTATTATGAAGAGGGAAATTATTCTAGTACACGTAAATAATGGTAAGTGAGTACTGATGCTCTCTGGTTTCAATGGAAGTAAGTAGATATTCTCAAAGTCAGTTGCATTACATGTTTATGTAATTGCTGTAATTCACTATTACTGGTATACATAATGCACTTGCCGACTAGCTAAATGTTACCCACAGAAGTAAATTTAGGTGGATAGGTACATAATCTGTATGCATTGATAATCTAATACTAGCTTACCCTTTTACAACAGCTCAAATTTAGCTATAATGATATCTGTAAGTGTAATTATGTAATTACTAATAGACAAGCTAGGATCAGTTAGACATTTAACAATACTCATAATCTGTGAAGGCTATAGGGAGTCTTGAGATTGATTATTTTTTATGTTGTTGGTGATGGTTGTTTTACTGTTGTTGATGCAGTTCCTGACAGACTCTCTGAACTAATGGTTTGGGTCAATTTGGAAGATACGAATGGTTAAAATGTTCTGGTACTTTTTGCCATAATAATGATACTCTTTAGTGGAAAGTAACCACCAGGCGAGGTTAGTGCTCAAAGCATTGTCTACCACCTAATTGTCAGAGTCTTATTATTATGTGGTCACAAACTCAAATTAATGAGGAAAAATGCATGCACTCGGTGCGATTCGAACAAATGGATCCCTACGCTACCTGAATTACCATACTAGCGCGTTAACCACCTGACTAACGTACAGAGGTAACCTAAGGTGTTTGTACAAATAATCAACTTTTAAGAAAAAAATATTTATAATTGAATAAGAAGTTGTAGTCCATCATTTCATCAGTGTGCGTTTTAAATTTAGATCCAAATAATTGAATGAGGAAAAAACAGCCATTTTCTTTGAAACTTGGTAACGAAAAACATTTAGTTTTCACTATTTTTCTATTAAAATTTCAACTGCAACAAAAATCATTCCCTAGTCATGTTTATTTCGAAACTATGTCTTGTTATTTGTCACAAATATGATAATGAAATGCATTAGCAAACAGAAACAACAAAGAGAAAATCGATTGAAAAGAATAGCAGCAAATAAACAAAGAGCTTACAAGTTAAAATTTATTACATCTTATTTATATTCACTACCACAACCTCAAAGACACACCTTTTAATTTTCAAAATTTATATTTAATATAGGTACGAATGGAAATTGTGTGAACAAAACTTGACAAAAGGCGGTGCTATTGCGGTATTCTCTTCATTATTATTATCACCATCAATAAAAAAAAAGTCCTCATCAAAACAACCTACAACAACATCTTTACCGACATTACATCAATATTACTACTACCGACATTAACATAGGTATTCATCACCACCATTCACAAAATAACATCAGTATTAGTTATCCATTAACATATTCATTCACAACAATATCATCATCAAAATTAATATCATCATTTTCGCCTTGAAAGCTATTTTTAACTTAAATTAAAACCTCTTAATCTGCAGTTATGTTCAACATCAACTAGCCACTCCAATATTTGCTCATCATAAAGTAGGCACTACATCCTGCCATCTAATGCAGTCTTATCACGAATCACAAGCCTATCTTTAAAGTTATGACAATAATTACCTACGTTTAATTTTCAGTCATAGTGGGAATACTATCATACCTATCATCTGATACCTACTGATATTGTTACTGATCATACTGACACTGATCTTGCAATGTGATAGAGGCACATCTTGGTATATTCAAAGACAGATTTATTTGTTATCAATGAACAAATGGTAGAAGGAGTTTTTGTGTTGTCATGATATCATCAATGTATAAGAAGATAGAGATTTCCAAATGTAGCCATATATCAAATATAATTTGTTTATGATCTTTTTTTTAAATATTCACAGAACTGACACATAAAACAATTTGAATTAGCATAAATCTCATATTTCACTAGAAATGAATCAGTATATCTGTTAATAGTAGGAAACAACGTGAATGTATAGAGGAGGCTTGTATGATCAATAGTGATTTGCTCTGAGCATTCATAAGACTGACATAATAACAAAACAACTTAATTTGCATACTTAAGTGTTACATTAATCTTAAAATGAAGAGATTTATTTCTGAATGACCTAGCAGGTCAGAAGGAAAGAAGGAGGATACTTCGCATGATCAAAAGTCATCTATTTGCTGTTTTTATCATTCAAATTTATTCTCTTGTTATTCATTTCTATTGAAAAAAACACAAATTATATTGTGCTAAATCGTATAACTAATATTTGAATCCTAAAGTAGACTTTGTACCTATCCACACATTCATAATTTACTTTAAGTGTCATTTTCGTCTTTTATTTCTGTTGTAAATTTAAAAGTATTTTTGCGTTTACAATCAGATAGAGTAAGTTATATATATCTCCCTTGCCTTTATCCCATATTAGCTTATGTTGCTTTGGGGTCGGCATTGTTCAACCTCAAGGTTGAGGTCGGTAGGGTGGAGCACGTTTTTTTTTATGGCTGGATGCCCTTCCTAACGCCAACGATTCTGTTTGATTTAACGTCCTGGATTAGGACGGGGGTTTTACCCTCCCTTCGCTGGGAATCGTACCAGCTACCCACATTAACCTCACCCAGCCTGGGTAGGGCCGGAAATAGCAGCCTCACGTGTTTGGATGGAACAGAATTTTCTTCGAAAAGTCTGCCCCAGCCGGGAGTTGAACTCGGGAACTCTGGACTACGGGCAGTAGTCACAACCATTACGCCACGGAGGCTGCTAGATAGAGTAAGTTGAAAAGTGGATTTAATAAGAATGACCTCTTCATTTGTTAGCTCACTTTTTAACTTCTACTACTTTTCATCCTGTTCTGTAACTCCCTCTTTTGAGAAGTAAAATGACTAGAATAGCAAGGTACTTCCATTTTTGTCATAACTAATTTTTTTCTCTTAGTTAGGCACTTTAATTCTGTGTCACAACAAGTCGTTCGTGCCGATTATCCCTTCTCAAATAGTGTTGTAAATTTGTAATTCAGTGAGGTACTGGAGTAAAGAATCAACGCCCTCGACAGAGTCAGAGAGCGTAGGAGGAACAGGGAGAAAATCACGTATTTGTGAGTGTAAAGAGCACACAAGGATATGACCAACAGTGAGGTTCTCGCAGCAATCACACAAAGGCTGGGGTGTTCGCTTGAACAAAATGGAGTGCGTTAGCCTTGTATGACCAATTCTCATTATTTTATGTTCATAACTACTTAAATGCTCACATCAAATGAAAGTCCTTTACTTTATACCAGTAATTCTATTATCCTTTCTAGTTCATAACTTTAACTGTAGCTTTGTAGAAATCTAATCTTTACTTCCCTCTGAATGTTTCATTTCAAAATATCCTGTCTTTGGCCAACTACTTATATCAATTTTTTTTAAAAACAAAGTTTCACTTTACGACACAACAAGATACATTATGCAACCCAACATTTGCAAGAATAATACCCATTCGTTATTCTATACAATACCTAAAAAGTTAATTACATAGCATAAAGTTGTTCATGGTGCAATCGTAACAAAGATCATGTTGCTATTGTTACATGATTTAGGTGTGTTGCTGTTGCAACTGAGTCTTTTACTTTATTGTGTGTTATAATGTTATGAGTTCAACTTGGCTACTGCAATGTTCTCTGACATCAGCTGCTAGATTCAAGATAAAACTTCTATTTTACAACTATGACTTTTAATTTTTTTTTAATCAAAACGACTTTTATGATTAACTTAAAACGCCTACTAATGCTGCCTCTACCCACGCATGAAAAAAGATATCAATAAATCAGTCAGTTAAAAAAATGAGAAGTTTTATTAGATGCACATCATTTATATCAGGACACACCAGAATGGCTGCTTCGAGCTTTTTTAGAATTCGACTTACCTCAGTGGGCAGTTGCTCTAATTACCCATACCATCAACTAACCTCTCTAATTTTTTGTCCTAATGTCTCTTTAATATATTTTTTTATTTACTCTCGGGTTTACACTCCATTTTTTGGAAACTCACAAAAAAGCCACCCTCAACCCAGCTAAGTTGGAATATAGAAAGATCTTTTTGTAAAACCATCTCTATTTCTTCATTTCTCATCGGGTCAATGCTTCTGTTACTTACGAATCTTGCGGGCAGCATTCAGACTGATGGTAGCCAGGACAAGGGTGAGGAACAGGAACTTTCCTGAGGTCATCATGATGGGTTGATAGTTGAAATTATTAAACAGGTTTCACCTGGAAATTGAGAATCATGAGAGGAAAATTTAGAAGAAGGATAGAGCTTGGCTTCGTTCCAAAAAGGTTTCTCGCTCTCATAATTCCCAAATCTACCTTTCAACCTGATTGGGTTATTGGAACGAAAATTGACGGTTGAAAGGGAGATTAGGGAATTATGAGAGTGAGAGTGCTCTCTGGAAATAGGCCTTGGTGTATCTTAACAAGAACTTTGATTACTTCGACATATAAGCTACCGAAAAGACCGATGATATAAGATATCATAAGACGCAAAATTTATGTCCAATGGTTATAAGTTAATATAAAAGATTTTCCTGATACTAATAATAAGAATTAATTTATTTGTTTCTTAATGCTCATTTAAAATTCAAAATTTCCCGCTAAGTACTTAATGTACTTCTAGAGATATAAATTATGTTACAAGACTTTCCTGTTCCCATAACATAAATATGACATACGATCGAAAAACTAGTTATGATACAATTTATTTTGCAGATATTATTATTTTTTAATACTTATTTGGCTAACTACATAATACATACTGCAACACAGGACATGAACTGAAAAGAACTCAATAGAATATGAAGTGAACCAAGGGGTGAGGTTAAAGCCTGTGTCTTTCTCTTCCACTGTTTTTAATTTACCTGTTCCACAAAGGTATCACAAAACATCTTATATTTAGGCCCTGAATTTTAAATATGCTTATTAAAGGTCATCAAAGATATCTTTTTTTAAATTACAAGGTTCTTTTTAAGGAGGAAACCAGACAAGGTTAATGCTCAAAGCATTTTCTACCACCAAACCCTAAGAGTCTGATTATTATGTGGTCACATAAACTCAAATAAATGAAGAAAGATTACTGCATTGGGTGGAATTCGAACTAACAGTAAAAGGACCATTATTCTTGAAAATTTATTACCTTCAATTTTCCCCTGAAAAAATGAAAAAGAGCTAAAAAAATTCCTTCATACCAGACCAAATAATATCTATGTAAATACTCTAAAAGCGTTGCTAATATGTCTATAAGACTTACCGTTTCGCATGTGTGGGAGCTCAGTCTGGTGTTGACACTTCAAAGGTTTTAGAAATACTGAAAACTCAAGCCAACGGAGGCAATCATATCTTGGAAATTTGAATACTGATTCCTGTCTGCTGATTGGTCAAGATCAAGACCAGCCCGACCTTCACAAGAAGGAACTTGTATGCCTGATTAACTTGTTCAGGCACAGTGGTATCAACGGGTTCATTATCATCGCGTCTTACACAGAATCATTTCGTGACCGCTTTTTGCAAAATAATGGTCAAAAATATTGAGTAAAATGTTATGGTGCCATGAAAAGGCGTTTTTACCCATAAATAAGCAGGACAGTAATAATAATAATAATACTTTTTCGTGGAAGGTAACCACCAAGCGAGAGTGATGCTCAAAGCATTTCTTACCACCTAACCCTCAGAGTCTTATTATAATAATAATACTCTTTAGTGGAAGGTAACCACCATGCGAGGTTAATGATCAAAGCATTTTCTACCCCCTAACCGTCAGAGTCTTATTATTATGTGGTCACAAACTCAAATTAATGAGGAAAAATTCATGCACTGGGTGGGATTCGAACCAACGAACGCAACGAATCTCTACGCTACCTGAATTACCAGACTAGCGCGTTAACCACTTGACTACCAGTGCACTTATAGTTTACTCAGCTAAATTTTCAAGTATAATTTTCGCATTGAAAAGACAAGTTTCTGTTGGACACTCAGTAAGGGTTAATATTGGCTAAAGCAAGAAATTATCTTATTTGACGACGGGTTCATTAGAAAAAGTTGATCAAAGCAGATTTGATAGTTTTTCTGGTCTCTGGAAATCTCCACACACTAAGATCGGGACCTCATACAGGAGATCAAGAAGAGGTTGGGTGGAAGAGATTGCCGCAGGCAATAACGCCCCCCTTTACTTAGGACATTATTATTCTCTTCGTTATTAATTATTTATTTTCAAATATTTGTATTTTTTTTTAATTTTCAAACTATTTTATTTAGTAAACAACTAAACATTGTATATGTATGTCCTTCTAATAAAGCATGATATAATAATAATAGGTTGTCTCACTGGGGGGACGTTAAACAGACACGGTACCAATACCAGCCATGCCAGACTAAAAGACTCACTAATCTTTGGTCTCCTTAAAGAGGTTGGCGTTAGGAAGGGCATACAGCCGTAAAATGTGGACGTAGGAGTGCTAGAACCAACCAGCCTTAACTATGAAAAAGAGGTTGACCAAGCCGACGCATTTTACATGCTGGTTGGCTATGCCGACCCCAAATATGGTTTGGGATAAAGCAAAGTGAAAGAAGAAGAAAATGTGAAGTGATTGGCTTCAGAAGTGAATAAGAATAAGTTTGGATGTCTTTTTACATTTGGGGATGAGCTGACATTTACCGAGGGAACCATCGTACTAACCATTGTACTTAGCCCAAGTGATCAGAAAGAAGGGATGAAATTGATAAGATGACTTAGATAGAAACAAAAAGACAAGGGAAGAACACGACTTCATCGAATCAACGCCGATCCCAAGTAGGTTTCAGAGAGATAGAGTGAAATAAGAAGTCCCAGTAATCAGGGCAGTTCCTGTGAAATGTTAGAAATCACCTCATACTTCTGGTTTTTTATTCATGCAGAGGATATTCTTACATACATAACAATATGTTGCTGTCAGTTAAAACATGAGAGAAGTTGTACCAGATATACATAATATTATATCAATTTTATAATATAAATCCCCAGTTCTCACTTTGTACTGAACAAGTTGTAACAGGTCGGTGATCAGAGGATTTCCTCTGTCTGACATCACTCAGAGGAAATACCTCTTCTTGGCAACTTTATACCTTTATATTATATAATATAATATTAAATAATGAATATTAAATAATTTATTCATTTTGACGTTCCAATATATGAAATTACGTCAGTTAATTTTCTTTGAGAAGAAAAAAAAAAAAATTGGTATTGTATTTTTCAAAAAAAAAAAAAAAAAAAAAAAAAATGTAACATCAGAAGGGAAGTAGTGGAATGGTGTACTACGTACGGAAGTACATACGGACGGTACAAATAAGTACGAGCGGAACCGTTTTTATTAGTTTGAAAGGATAACATAATTATCTTGGAAAATAGTATGTAATATATGAAAGCATGTTTCCACTGAATGCTTGATCCATTGTGGGGATTCAATAAGATAAGGTTTACATCAAATGGTCAATGTTAAGAAGGAAAATCATGATACTGTCAAAGAGTTAACTATTCCAGTGATTTTTTCCCTCGAGAATCGTTGATCTGATTTCTGATTACAGATGAGAAAAGTAGATAGCATGGGGAAAATCGCTAGCTATGAAAGATCGAATAGGATCATACTCATGTCTTTTTCTGATATAAATCAACGTGCCATTTCAGGTTTATATTTTGAAAACAATAAACAGAATAGTAACTCTTTTCAAATCTGTTCCTGATCCACGAGAGAGTTCTTGGAAATCCCCACAACTAACAAGAAATCAAACATCAATTCCGTCACTATTTAGAGAGAAAACTTGCAGCCATAGGTTTTTACTTTACATGATTGGTAGCATTACAAAGAAGAAGGACCAAAAGAAGAACAAGAAAAGAATAATCATAAAAAATAAACTTCTCATGAGATCTACTACGTCAGAGTAATCGACAGGCGTCTCTTAATGATTTGTTTTGATGCTGTAGATGTTTTTTTCTTCCTCTCAATCTTTGGCTTTGTTGCAGATCCTTGTAATGTATGCAGACAACTCGCTGATTATATTTTAATAAAAATCTCAGAAGAAATTATCATGTTGTCCAGTAAAATGGAGGAGTGGTTCATAAACTTTGGTTAAAATTAAAAAAAAAACTACTTAGCATAATGTCTTTTCAAATTTTAGGAAGAAAACACCACAAAACTTCTCGTCGTAGCTAAGCGTATTTATTGATTTACTTCCAATGGTCATTGAAAAGGATTCACTCTTCAGTGCAGTTTGATGAACATTATAAATATGTTTAATGTTAACTTAATCTAAATAATATTTTAAGGTTAACCAGGGTTAAAGAAAATTGTATGGGTAAACTCGGAGCTTGAATAATTTGACCTCTATTGGAAACCTTAGGAAGTTGGAAGTTTGAACAGCGCTGACCGCAAGAAATGTTTTGTTTTTGGAAAATACCCGTAGGTGTATTTGCTACCGCCTATTAGTTATACACTTTATACAGTATGAGAGCCGACCAGTTTGGGAATACCCAACAATAGTGGTCTGCCCATCCAATCATCGGTAGTAATAATTATATACACGTATTTCTTCTGATAATCATTAATGATGTAGGTATTTTCGCTACCAATCCTTATCTTGATACCTATCATTTATGGACTAATGATACAGTTCCCCACAACTTACCTAATGCCTCTGATAGGTAAACCCTGATCTGCATATACGACGTACATCGCGGACACAATATCCCCAGGCTTAAGAAGAACAAAGGAAATGTCTGTAGAGGAAATTTTTTGACCCGTGGAAGAAAAAAAAATCAACATGAAAAACAGCAGCAATATTAAAAAGGTGGGAGATGCAATAGTAGTCTTTCTTGTTGTTGTTACAGATGTTTCTTTTGTAGAAGTGGCGTCACTGTTACCTAAAGTATGTTTCTTTTTGATACACTAAAAACTTCCACCTTGGCTTAGACCATAGAACCTTTGGCTCATTCGCGGAATAAGGCATTTGCGGACTTAGATAAGGCTTTTGATCAACATCCCTTTGTGAACTTCTTCTATAATTCCAGGGTCAATTCTTCATTTGATTCCTTATATTTTATAATAGAAATGCATTTAGTGTGCCCGTATACTTTATGTTTTTACATCCATGAGAATATTAGTCCTTCATCCAGATAAAAACTTATAATGTTATTTTCAACATAAGATCTTATTTAATTATTCCATGTATTGGAGGTTCAAAATAAGCTCCATGAAAAAGACATAATATAAAATGCTGACAATATTTAAGTGAGAAAAGGTGATGCAGTAGAAATTATTAATATTATATTATCCACTACAAAATCAGATAACCCAGGTCTAATGTGTAACAGTTCCTTACCAGCAGTTCCATTTATATCCTGTATTATTGGTGTTACTCTGCCAGACCTACATCACAATGACATCTAGTCGGCCTTTGAAAAACCAGATGCATATCCTGCTACAATAAACTATTGTATTGAATCTGTCAGGAATCAATTTAATATCTAGTACAATACGAGTGTCCAATTATTTGTTAGGAAATTTATTAAGCGTCCTATTAGTTTATGACTTGTTACAAATGAAATGTTTCTTTAAAGAAATACAATAAGCAAGACATACCACAAGGAAGTGCTTCTGTCATAATTTGGCTCTAGTAAAAGAACAAAAAGTATATCTAAGAATTGGACACAGGTTTCTACACCTCATCTGTATGAATGTGTCAGGAAATATTCGAGAAATAAATGCAGACCAGATCACGTACAATCCTGTTTTCTCAGAGAACTAAATGTTGTTATGGAAATTAAGAATGGGCTGTGAGCTTACAAATCATTTGAGAGAAGTGTGGGTGTAGTCTTACTTGATCCTTGATCAGGTACGTCCGATTAACTTCCCAATCGGGAATTTTAGATTTTTCCGCGTAATGAACAAGCACTAGACTACCTCAACTTGTGAATAACCATTAAAGCCATGGATATTCAACAATTTACTCAATATTCAGTCATTATTCTCTTTTGGCAAATTCTGTAACCAGGAATAATAAATGGCAAAAAGCAATCACAGATGCATTGGTCATCATTTTGATTACACGGAACCAAAAAGTTGTTTTCCTCCTAAAATATTCTCATAATCCTCATCATCTAATCTGCATGATTTAGAGATACATTACAATGAAGGGGTCAGAGGCGTCTTTAGAACTTCCGAAACATTGACAGGAAATTTGACCGTGAAAATAATAAACGCAAACAACACAATTAATATAATTGACTTTTTTAAAACTCAATATTTTATAGGTATTTTGGTTGTGTCACATATTTGAATATAATCTTATTTATACTTTCAGCGAAGATTAGAAAGTCCCATTATGCCAACAGTAAGCCCAAGACATAATTATTATTATGTGGTAAAAATCCCAAAGGGGAGGATAACTTGTCATTCCCGGCTGAGTTTCGAACCCACGACCTCTGGAACCTCTGGATTCACAGAGTGCCGCCTTTACCACTGAGCTACCAGGAAGGAATGAGAACTTCATGTAGATGTACAGAAAAGTTAGATGTTCTAACGTATTCAATTCACAGGGTTCAAGTTCAAAGTTTATTTTAACGATATGCTTCTGGTAGTTTGTTGTGTCTGTGAATTCACCATCATCTACATAGTCAACAGCCATGGGACTGGTTTGGTACAGAACGGCATGCTTCCCGATCTTCTGTTTCCTCTTCCTTTCATAGTAGGTTGTGTACATCTTTCACTATTTGTGTCAGGTATTCAAGTATTTGTGGTCTTTCTCTGGGGTTCTTTTCTTTTATCATTATATATTATCTGCTGATGATTAGCACCGTTGGTATTAGCACCGCTCTTCATCAAGTTTTGTTTTATTAATTTCAATTTCTATGTAAATATTCTACGTACTTTATTGAAAATAAAACTTTATCTATCATGTTTAATAATTCATACCTAATATTAACTTTGTTCTTAGCTTCATATTTAAGAAAACAGTATGAGTAATGAGTATGCTTATTGTTATAATCTTCTATGTATTATACCGTGCATTATTCTAAACAGTACATGTTTTTAGATTTTAAGCCTAATATTATGAACCTAGGATTAAATTTAGGGTTATAAGTTATAATTATAACAAAAAATTTCATTGTAAAGACATATTAGGACAGTAGTTTCAGCGCCTTGATTATAAAAAAGGTTGAATTTCATTTTCATTACCTACATCTATTGGGACATCCAGATTTGAGAGTGAAAAAGCTCATCTTTTAAAAAATGGACATTTTGAATAGCTCTTATACAATGCCATTAAGGACCGTACTAAATTTCAGCTCAATCGGACTTGTACTTCGGGAGAAATGCCAGTATTTAAATAAGCTCATTTAAAAGCTCCACCTTAAAAAATGGATTTTTCGGATATTGCATGACGGTTCTGAGCTAGTCATTGGAAACTATGCAAATTTCAGATCAATCCGACTTGTGGTTCTCAAGTTTTACGAGGACAAACATACATACACACAAACGAATCATTTTATAATATAAGACACACTATTATTTGACTCTACATCGCTCGAAAGAATTTTACGGATTTTAAAACGAGCTCGAATTTATTTTTCTTCTAGATAAACTATCTCGACAGGTCAGTGTGATAGTTGTTGATTGATCGGTAAACCAGTATATATTTATGTGTTAATATCACGTGGCTGCAGCACACATACATAGTTTATATAAATGATATAGTACCACATAATAATATATGTATACTGTATAGTCACGTGTGTATGTTACACACTTGTACATTTCAAACAGATTGTTTTTTTCTGATATCAATAAAATCGAATTGAAAATTGTTGTTGTAGATGAGAATGATAAAAAACACAAACATCTAATTTACAATAATTACGTAATAAGAATATTGTGACTAGTGCCCGCCCAATGCTTCGTATCGGGCAACGGATAATTTTCAATTTTATTAGTCAATAAATTTCCTCCTTTCTAGAGTTTCTAGGAATATTACTTAAATTACTGACACTTTTCCGGTTCTTTGCCGGATAAGTGAGGTAGGTCTTAATTTTTATATCCTTGTTTTTCTAAAGATAAGCAGATACGAGGTAATGAGGAGTGTTGCCGGGGGATCTCTGGGCAGTTAGAATTCTACATTTGAAGTTTTTCTTTTTAAGTCCGATATCTTAAAGATAATTTTGTTTTCAACAATAAAGATTATTTCGTTGGAAACAAAAAAAAATATCCTTTGTTCATGGAAAATGTGTCTTTGAGTGTCATAAAAATTCAAAACCGGATTATTTACGGGTAAAATTCTGGGGCCGGATTATATATATTATCCCATTTACTACATATATGTAAATAGGAAAAACCCAAAAATAAAATATTAGTGGTAATGACATCCCTCTTATTGATCATCAATAATAAATAATTTATTTAAAACAAAATGGTGTGAACATCCAACAACTGTCTGAAGTGAAAAGGAACAAAATAAAAAAGTGTGAAGAAAAAAACAAAGACATAGTATGGTTAAAATTAATAATAATATATTATTTAAAAAAAATTAGATGCACACTTTTCATAAATCAAAACTTTCTGATACAAAAATGTCAGTTTTGGTACCACTCAAGGTTTCGATCAGTTTCTTTGGTATTCAATCCAAAGAGTCCAAATAATTCTGACCGACATTCTTCGACACTGTTGAATTCTTTCGTTCGAGCTTTTCTTCGCTCTCTTCTTCTTGCAGCCATTGCACCACCGTGTTGAAGGAGGCAAAGTGGGCGCTGTGGTTGACGATTTTCAAAGCCTCCGCCAGTGTGGTTTCCTCAATGATGGGCGTGATCAAGTCGCTAATCTCCTGGCTGTTCTGCTGGTACAGTTTGATCAGAGCTTCATCAACTGGAAAGAGGCAAAACAAACATATTTGAATGGGTGAGTAGAAGAACCAGGAATGTCAAAAATCGACTTTTCAGGAAAGCAAAAATAAGATTTGTCTTATTTTTGCTTTCCTGATGCTAATGAGTATAATAAAATTAAATTTTACATTCCTTGTTATTCGACAAGATTCTCACAACTAGGTACTAATACCGCTAGCAAAAATGGTCAGTGATTTTGTTACATTAGTTGTTTTACATCAGATTTTTTTTCCGCTTCCACCACTTTAAAATCGAAAAAAATTATACTTTTAAGGGGAATTTCTCCTTCATATTCACAGAGATGATAGAAAAGAGTACATTCTTTCTTATTCTACGAAGAAAAAAAAAAATCGGTTTTTGACATTCCTGGTTCTTCTACTCACCCATTCATTTGCTAATAGATCGTTCAGTAATTCTTAGAAAAATTCACCTGCACCAAGTGACTAGAAACATCAAGTAACTTCCTGATAGATTCATACCTTTTTGTTGACAACAAAATTATCTTCATTGTTTTGTACCAAAATAATCTTAAAGATATTTTTAATTTTTGATCCTAAACTCCCCCATCGGAAATGTATACCTACGCTAGTGAGAATAAAAATAATATCGCCTTATTTTTACTGCCCGATTAGAACTATTAAAGTCCCATTATTCCATCAGAACTATTAAAGTCCCAAGACATATAATTATGTGTTATCGAATGGGAAGATAACTAGTCATGTCCCGGCTGGGTTTCAAAACCGCGCCTTTACCACTGAGCTACCTGGACAGACATATCAGAATAGACATATCATACTGGAAGGTATTGTTAGACTTGGTCACTCACCCACATTAATATTGTCGAATATAGGTTCCAAACTTAATCTAGCCGTGGATCCCAAAACCAGTTTTGCCTTGGCATCTACCACCTGAGCAATGGGGTAGCTTGCAAATTCTGGTTCATCTACTTTCTTTCCGAACACTTGTAGGTCCAGCTGGGTGTTGACTGAAACAAACATCAACTTGAATGAAATTATGCAAAATAACATCATAGAAATTGTTTCAAGTGATCTGAAACAGACCCTTGTTACTTAGTTCATTATATTTGCAATTTAATTATTTGCAAAACTAATATAAAACTGTTGAATGTATCCCTAACTTCACATGAGACTCTACATGTTTTACATACTCAACCGACTTCAGTGGTCAGATTGATAAGACTTGTAATCTGGAGGTCGGTGGTTCAAGTCCCAACTGAAGCAAACATTTAGTAAAACGAGTTTGAGTAATTTGTTCTATCACGATTGTGACTAACACAAATATCATTACTTAAAAAAATGAACTACTCACGAACCTAAGACTGTTTTGAGGATACCACGGTTTTTGAGTGGAGTATGAAGAATGCTGCCGTCCACATCATATACAGTTGTGATATCCAAGGCGGGAAAAGTGATTGACATACTCATAGCTAGCCCAGGGGCATCTGTGCTGGAGATCATAATAATAAAAGATTCATTAAATGTGTTTGTCAGTTTCGGTGTTTGTTAGTTTTTAATAGATATTGGTGTTATTGATCTTTCAATAATAACAAGGAATGGTACTTAAATAAGGGTGTTTGCCTTTAACACTATTTTCCTTAACCTTTTTCTAACCCGTTTAGAGTGCGTTCATCAATGGTCACACAAATCGCTGGTGGGTACTAGGTATGTTATGCAATTAAGAAACAACACTAATTTTAGTAACTGGTGAACTTCCAATATTATTCCGATAGTATCCAATTTGATTGATCAAAATGTCATGTTTAATGTGATACATTAAAATTCTTCAAACTCGAAATTTAAAGGACAGAAGTGCCATTCCGAGTTATCGAGAGTTTCAAAGTATCGAAATTTCGAATAAAGAGCGAAGTTAGACAAGGGACGAAGAATTCTTTCGAGCTAACAGGATTTTCAACCTCTCGGGATTTCGAGTTATCCAGATTCAACTGGAATTTGATTTGTTTCATTTACCTTAATTTAGTTATAATAAATAGGTTTGATCCAAACATGGTGAAATTGACGAGTTTTAGATTGAATTGTAGCTCATTATGGGTTCTTTGGATGTTCATTTCATCATTGAAGACAGGACCTAGGTTTGGCACATTGGTTTTCCAAATTCCTGTTGGAGAGAAAAAAAATAACTTTACACGGTTTTTGAAAATAAATAAATTTTAACTACTATAGTGTAGTGATTTGGTCTATGCATTTGAACTGCAGTGGTTCAATTGTACCAATAGTTCCAACATGTTCTCTTTAACTATTATTTTTTTTTTTTTTTCTATTTTTTTATACAGATTTTATTCTCATTTATTGGTTTAATTTTCATTGTCAAAAAAGGCAGATAATGGGTGATGAAACCAATGTACAACCTAGATAGTTAATAAACTGATGGAATGTTGAATAAATCCTTTCCCCATAAATAATGTATGTTTCTCCAAACGACTACCAGTCTCTGCCATATTTCCAAATGATAAATTACCCACTACATTTCCCAACTAATATTCACTACAATCCCCATTCAATTTCATGCCACGACCGACGTTACTTACCTTTCCTGAGGTTGTTTCTAGCCGTGGTCAATATCCTGAGTAAACTGTTGGAGGTCGGGTCATCTGAAAGTTTTTCATCTGGAAGAAAAATACAAAAATCGCTGTCATGAAGATGCGAATTGATGAATTTAAATGAATAAATTTTAACGAAAAGGGATATTAGGTAAACATGAAAGCACGATATTCGGTTACCATGAGCAACGTCTTGTGTTTCAATGCCATATCTGGCTGGGAGACTAAACAAATAATCATTGTCTGGCTGGGGGACTATAAACAGTGAGTAGACCAGCAGTCTGGCTGGGGGACTATTAACAGGGAGTAGACCAGCATTGGCGTGGTTCTGGGGGCCCTTGTCAATTATTAGATTCCTTTTAACACGTAGACGACCGGGTGTACCACCGGTGGTACACGCATGTACTACGCCTGTGAATAGCCTAAAGATCGCCGGTTCCACGGGAGAACTTACGAAAAACCATGCCGTTCGTCTAAGTGTTAAAGATAGTAGTAGATGTGCTGAGTCATTCCTCCAGTGTCTGGCTACCATCGTTCACCATGACGCCACCCTATGATGATGAGATTTATTATAGTGGTTTGAAAATAATGTACTTTTTTTTAAAAAAAAAAGATGAGTGTTTCACAGCCTTTTTTATTTCGTAGCCATGAAACAGGAGCTACTGTAGACGCTTGTGGTCTGTGTTGTAGCCTGCCCATCCCGTAGTATGACTCCCCTCTGATGGGCGAGAAGTGACACAATACTTCCCATTTAGGTGCTGGGTACTCACTCTTATTTTGACCTGCAGCAGGATAGATCTCTGCTGCAACCGTCACCAAAACCAGAAACACTATTCTTTCCATTGAAAATAATCGTTGCATCTTTTTGTTGAATCCTTGACAAAAACTATTAGAACTATGTCTCGAAGTAAGTGATAGAACAATATAACTATACCTAGAAGTAATTATACCTATAAGTAACTCACTATACCTAAAAGTAAGTGATATAAAATAAAATGTACGACAGCAGACTTTCCCTTTTAACTAGAAATAAGCGTGACATATCGACATTTGTATCTTCATTACCATTGACGTCACAATGTTCAGGAACTAAATAGAATTGAAAAACAGTGTTGTCACTTACCTTCTGCCCAGAGCTTTTGACTTTTCTGGGGTAGAAATCTTTGGTAAAGACTGTTTGGGGATGCATAATTATGAGAACTATTTGTGTATGTACATATACGGTTTCTTTTTGTAAAATTTAGTCCCGGTATCTCAGAAGCCAGCCTCCGTGGCATAATGTTTATGACTACTGCCCGTAGTCCAGAGTTCCCGAGTTCGACTCCCGGTTGGGACAGACTTTTCGACGAAAATTCTGTTCCATCCCAACACGTGAGGCTGGCATTTCCGGACCTACTCATGCTGGGTGAGGTTAATGTGGGTAGCTGGTACGATTCCCAGGAAATGGAGGGTAAAACCCCCGTCCTGCACGCTGAAAAAGGATTTTTTAAAAAGTTTGTAAAAAACCATTCGCATAAAAACTATAGTAATTTAGCATATTTTATGCTAAAAAAAATCAAATTTTTCGCGTTTATACATAATTTTAGCATAATTTACACAAAAAGAGCCGTTCGTATAAAAATGGCTTTAGCATAAAAGTTTTTTATACTAAAATTAGCTTAATTTTATACAACAGGTTTTAATGACGTCATCTCATGTATGCTAACAGTGCCACATGTATGCTAAGAGAAGCTTTTTATGCGGAACATGTATAGTGAAGTTCGTATAATTTCATGCTAACAAAATCTTAACATAAAATAACTGTTTTCTTAGGGTAGCATAAATACTTTAGCATGAATTATATGCTAAACTAGTCCAGCTCCCGCATGAATGAGTACCCGGGTTCGAACCCTGACGGGGGCAATAATTTGCAACCGTGATGGTTTGGTTACTGTTTAAGTTACTGACGAGGGTTCTACATTTAGCTGGGGATACTACAATACGTATTATATTATAATGTGATATACCTTTACAAAAAATTAATCATATAGAAACCTTGATAATATTTTCAAATGTGTTTCGCCCATGTTAAATAATCCTTAAACGTAATTCCCGGGAATATTATCTAATACCTATATTATTCTTAGCTTTTGTGTTGTAATTACTCAAACAGATTCCGTGGGAAACACATTAATATACCTTTAAACCTACCTGTTATACCTACCTGAGCGTTGCGTAGCTTATATAAATAAATGAAATAGTGCTATGGGCTAGACTCGAGAAATGGACTCTGAAATCTATTAATATTAGGTAATAATACACAATGGAAGGATTTTAGAGGCAAAGGTTAAAGGTATATTTAACGGTGATGAGGCTTTCGGAAATTTAAAGCATATATACCTATATTATGTTATGTATAACCACACCACTCATATTGACCAGCCGGCGACGTATCAATTGGGTCACTAATGGAGAGAGGTCATCCTCTGTTTTTGCATGGATCGCAGGTATATGAGTGAAAGAACCTTTTTTAATGACATTTGGAACATTTGAACTGAACTTCGAAACACCTATGTGGAGTATAAAGTATTGTGTGTACAATTCATATACCTGATGTTAATATACGACGGGACCAGCTCCCACAGCACATGGCTCAGTGGTCTTTGCACTCGTTAGACCCGGGCTCGAATCCCGGCGGAGACAATAATTTGTCAACATGGGTTTGGATGTTTTCGGGACCCATTCAGCCTCGTAACGACAATCTATCTATGGAGGTATTGTCCATAGCGACTTGTCCTCAGCAATTACAGAAAAGATGGATTATAATTAGATTTGGATTTACTGGAAAAAATCCTACAATGCTGTAGTGAGCACCTATATGAGCACCTATATACCTACAAATTATTAGTGGCCACCTGAATTGGGGAAAAATGATCAACTCAACTTACGGGAGTTCTGCAGCAAAAATGAATGATCTGAGAGCAAAATGTTCGAGAGTAAAATGTTATAAAAATTACCTGAATTACTAAAGACAATTGTTAAACTTTTAACTTTTCATACCAATTTCACAAAAAAACACTTTTTTGCCCAAATATTTTTCATTTGTACTGTGTGTGTGTCTGTGTATGTATGTGTGTGTGTGTTTGTGTGTACTGTGTGTGTGTGTAATGTGTGTGTGTATGTGTGTGTGTGTGTGTGTGTGTGTGTGTGTGTGTGTGTGTGTGTGTGTGTGTGTGTGTGTTTACGATCCTGAACATAACAGTATCGATGCACACACATAAAGTTATACAAATGAAATATTTGAAGACATAACTTCAAGCCAAATTGGTACACCGCTCGTGCTTAACATAATCTCGGTCGCATGAACCATGCATTTTTCGTACAAAAAGGCACTTTATACTTATTTCCGCATACTTTTTATGTCAACGCAAAATGTTTGCATAAAGTTATACATACAGGAAATTTGAAGACATAACTTCAAGCCAAATTGGTACACCGCTCGTGCTTAACATAATCTCGGTCGCATAAACCATGCATTTTTCGTACAAAAAGGCACTTTACACCTATTTCCGCATACTTTTTATGTCAACGCAAAATGTTTGCATAAAGTTATACATACAGGAAATTTGAAGACATAACTTCAAGCCAAATTGGTACATGGCTCATGCTTAACATAAACTTGGTGGCATGAACCATGCATTTTTCGTACAAAAAGGCACTTTATACTTAATTCTGCATGCTTTTTATGTCAACGCAAAATGTTTGCATAGAGTTATACATACAGGAAAATTGAAGACATAACTTCAAGCCAAATTCGTATACCTCACAGTCTTAGCATAACTGCTATGCTAAACTATTAGCATAAACCATACGTGTTTCGCATATAAAGTAATTGTATGCTACTTTACGCATGCATTTCATGCCAATGAGGGCTGTTCGTATAAAACTATACAAACATAAAAATAAGAGCTATAGATTCATGCTAATTTAACATGATTGACATTCTTCGTATAGACTTATGTAAAGTCTGCATAATTTTTAGCATAGAAATAGGGCGGTTTGTATGATTTCATGCTAAGGTTTTATGTTTCCAATAAAGATAGTTGTGTTCGGTTCGATCATTTCTTTTTAAGTGTGACAAGGCAAGGTTGTATTAAATACGTTCGTAATGTCAGTGAGCGAATTTTTGGGAGATGATCTAGGTGAAAGAGAGGGACAGTCTACTAAAAAGTGTAAAATGAAATAGCCTAATGATAAAATTAAAACCTTGCTTGAGTTTACAGAAATTAGACATTAATTTAAATTTTACCTACCTATTCTAAAAAAATGTACCCAGTTTCTTATTGTTCACAAAGTATCTTAGTTACCTAAAATATTTAGACTTCATGAGAATACGGGACCTAATCATAGAACAGTTTCCTTTTGAACAAGAAACCTCCACCATCTGGTTCAAATTGTACCGTTCCAATGACAGCGACAATGATCTGCCTGAAGCATTTTCTTCAAAGAAAGATAAGTCTTACCGGAGCTCCACGTCCGGCTTGCTGTATGAAATCTGGCGAACTCTCAGAAATAAAGGAAAGAAGGAAGGTGTCATCGAGTTCAAGAAGCGAAGGCCAAGTCAGAACCGGGAAAACCAAGAGCAGGAGGACTCGGAGTTGAACAAAAGCATTGCAACAGACACATTCAATATCGTAGGTATGTATATACTTAAACTACAAATAGATAACTTATGACAGACCTCAGTAGCCTGATCAATAAGGCGACGGACTTGTAACCTGGAGGTCGGTGGTTCGAGTACCAGGTTAAGCATATATTTGGTAAAGCGAGTTTGGGTAGTTGTGATCAAAATAGTGATTAGTACAAATATCTTAAAAAAAAGGTATAAATAAAATAATTTTGTAGCTCAGATGTGGGGCTACGTGACTTTTTTTATAACATGTGTTGTTTTGTTTTCAGAAAACACCGTAGTTCAAAACTATCTGCAATGGTTGGAGACTGCTACTCCAAGTGATTCCTTCGAGACTATCAAACTCCGTTGGGAGGATACATCAAGGGACAGACTCCAATGTTTGCAGGCGGGCAATGAAAAATTTCAATCAATCATCCAGTACTTCAACACATATCGTATTCTGCGGGATCCTGAAAGAGGACCTGTGTTGGTAAGTTATTTCTTTTTTGATTTTTGATATTATATGAAATTACATTTTTACAATAAGTCCTTAATATTAACTTGAATACTGAATAGATAATTATTATTTACTGACATACGAGTAACATGCCCTAAACAACCCACACTAAGAAAATCGGTGATTTTCTTGTTATGTGGTATAGTACTATTTTTCTCACTTTATTTTACTTTCAATTCTATTTCTCTCTCTCTCTCTCTCTCTCTCTCTTCCTTTCTTTCTCTCTTTCTTTCGTTTATTTTTCATTTTCTATTCATTTTTTATTTATTTCGATCTCACTTCCTTTTCTCATTCTTTATCTCTTTTTCTTTCTCTTGACTATCAATGATAGTTGATTATTTATCTCGTGTGTTCTTCTCTGTTCTAGATAAACATGGACTTTGACATATTGCATCCTGGAAGAACAACGTGTTTGATTGAAGGTCTTCTCCATCACAGGGACAAGATCATCACCCTAGCAAAAGCCGTGAAGGAGAGGGCCTCGGACTGCGCAGTGTCTGCTATTGCTGCCCTACCTCACATCAGTTCCCGCCACAAAAAAGGTGAAGTGTCACTCTTGGAAACCATCAAGGTCTGAAGTTTGCGAGGGATTCATAATGCATGTGTCCAGTCCTTCTAACATTGAAACCTGCAGGGTGAGTCGGATCGAAAAATTGACTAAAATGTACAGACCTAAAATGTATGTAGGTGATTTTAAAAATCCAACCAATGTTTATTGTGTTGTGGATGACATTTTACAACCTCAAAATTCAATTGTAGCAGCTGTAGATCTTTGTTTCAAGATTTTCTTTGTAACACATTGTAATTACCCAGAAGAGAGTCAACATCTGTGGCTTACACTCCAGCTAGGTTTCTACGAAATATCCACCAAGTATGATAAGATTCATGCACCGACTACTAAACTTTTAGCTGACCTTGCATTAATGCCTAAAGCAAATAGAGCAGCCAGGGCATCTAGGTAGGTAATTTGTCTGCTCAAAGTAGGGGAATGTCGGGGACTAAAGGAGGTTACGTTTAATTAAATTTCCGACCATCAAAGTCTCGGTTTTACAATCCTCTTTTTGAGCTGTTAAACTTGCTCTATTTTCTGCTCTCTTCCTCCAATATTTGAAAACATTTTCTTTTTGTCTTTTCCATTTTGCCCCACCTTCCCCTACATGTGTCAGCCCCCTATACAGAGAATTTTTTTATATACTTTTTTTAGTTTAGTTTACTTGTACGTACAAATTTTGAGCTCCTTTATCGTATTTTTTGTTGTTTTATTCTATTTCAATTTGCTTACTATTATATATTTGTTTACTAATAGTCACCGTGGCAGAGTGAGTTAGCGCGCTAGGCATTGCACGCATGGTGACCTGGGTTCGATTCCCAGCGGGGCAGGAATTTTTCTGCTCTGTTCTTGGATGTTCGGGGTCCACTCATACTTCGTGAGGAAAAATGAGTAGTTACTTGTATGAGTAAGTACCAGAGTAAAAAGAAATGAATGTAATAGAATAATTCGAAAAGTAAAGGAGGCTCTTAGTAATGCTGCGCTACACACAAAAGTTGTGAAGAGGCTTTGTGCTTCACCACAAATAAAATCATACATATATTTGTTTACTATGCTCATTTGCGAGGACTGTCAAAAATTGTTCCAAACTATTTTTTCATAATTATTGTAAGCAGGACTCATGTCCTGTACGTGCTAGAAATGGTAATTACCATTTGACAATTCCCATTTTACCGCTCCCCGATAATGTAACATATAAGTTGTATTTTTTCTTAAATGTATATATAGTGTAATATCTGCAAATAAAAAGTTGTTGATGTGTAATTTCTGTAAATTTAAAAATTGTTAATGTGTAATTTCTGTAAACTTAAAAATTGTTGATGTGTAATTTCTGTAAATAAAGAGTGTAATGTGTTGTACATTATATTTACTTGAATTGAATTCTTCTTCATTTTCCACACATAGGGCAATACATATATCCTATGACTTTGTATGACTAGGAATATGCATGTAGATGACTTCCGTCCGAGTGCAAAATATTTATGCACTTAGTCGGAGGCTATCCTGCAAATTTCTGTACATTCAAATACATAGGTATATGTATAGCTGTATGCAAAAGTATGCATACAGCTATACGTATCATACGTATAGCTGTATGCATACTTTTGCATACTGCTATGAGAACGTTCGCATATTGAATATGCGAACGTTGGCATAGTGACTATGCCAACGTTAGCATAGTCACGATGCCAAGGGTCGCATAGTGACCATACCAACGTTCGCATATTGTTATGCCTACTTTGCATAATAGTTAGCATAACACTATGCCAACGTTAGCATGCGGTTTTTAACAGTATGCCTACTTCGCATAACAGTTAGCATAACACTATGCCAACGTTAGCATGCGGTTTTTAACAGTATGCCTACTTCGCATAACAGTTAGCATAACACTATGCCAACGTTAGCATGCGGTTTTTAACAGTATGCCTACTTCGCATAACAGTTAGCATAACACTATGCTTACTTCGTATACTGGTATGAAAATGACACAGCAAGTATGCATAATCTTTATGATAGGCGAATTACTTTATGCTAAGATACGTATAATGTTATGTTAAACAAATGAAATTCAGAGCATAGACTATGCAAGTTAAACATGTTATTATGCTATCAATGAATTGAATTGAATTGAACAATAGCATAACTTTATACATCCGTTGGCATAAAAGTAATGACGTCACAACTATGACGTCACGACTTTTGACAAATTTCGTTAGCATAAATTATGCTAACCACTTTATGCTAAAGTCGAAAATATCGCGTATGCTAACTTTGCAAGGGTCCCCCGTATGTTTAATTAATCACAATACTATGTTAAATTTCGCAGTTGGTTTTTCACCGTGTGCCTACTTCAAATTAGGATGTACATCAGAATTAGAATCAACTCGTCGCAAAAGTTCTAAATAGAGGTCGGTGTGATAATTGGTGCTTCTCTTGTGGAACTCCAACCAGTCTATAATTAAAATAAAATCTGAGAGGTCACAGTGTCGGTCTAGTAATCCAGAGGTTGCGGGTTCGATAATTTTCCATCCAGGACATGACCAGTTATCCTCCCATTTAGGATTTTGACCACATGAGTTTAACCCTTTAATTGGTTAAAATAATAATAGGTAATACGTTTTGGGCTTATTGCTTGAATAATGGGACTTGATAGTTTCAATCAGGCATTAAGTTATTAATTATTTCACAATTTATTGGGTAGTTTCACTCTGTTGTATTATACACCATACAGTATTTCACGTGACTTTTTGTTGTTATTTTCTAACTTATTTTTATTTTTCTCATGACTTGAGCGAATAATGAAATTACATGTGAACCTAATGAACAGAAAGCATAAATTAGAACTAATTGGTTTTGACAGCTATGCTATAAGCATTTGGGCACGTGTAAAAGCCGATCACCTTAACGCAAATTAGCTACCTAATAAATAAAACATATTGAATGTTTACATGCATAGAAAAATCGAAAATAAAATTAAATAAAATTTTGTTTCATTAGGATATTTTATAAGAATATATATGTAGTTGATAGGTATGTGTGGTAATCACAAGACTGATGTCAAAATTATTTAAACAAGCAGGCATTTTCAAAGACAAACGCTAATCGGAGTGTTAACTAGAGCTTCTAAAAGCCTAATTCAGAAATTAACTGACCACGGCATGGTGATAATTGACTTTTAAATTTAAGTGCTACTTTCATATCATTGGTAAAATTTTGTTTAGTTTATATTACAAGCTCTCTGATTGGTTGATAATAAAAAACGTACACAATTTTTTTTCTACAAAAAAATGTACACAAAAGAGAGCTGCGAACAAGGTTATAGAATCAGATGTTTAAAAAATTTATTTTTGACATTATTGTTGATGTTGATACAACCAAATTGATGTAGGTACCTACGAATTAAAATTGTATGTATTTACCATGCAACGAAAAATCAAAATTTTAAGGCCTTCAAACTTACAAAAGAGCACGAGGCAACAAAGTACGGGGAATGAGCGAGTCATAATGAAATAAATAAACATGTGCCTTTCTTTTGAAGAAGTAAAAATTAAAGGTTTAAAATAAAAGTAAAAATAAAATCATTTGAATTTCATTAAAATAGTTTATTTGCAAAATGTATATCGGACATGAAATGGAAAACAATTTACAAAGGTATGTATGTAGAAAAAAAGTAGGGGAGGTGTGCCGAAATTGCACCCCTGAAGATTTTGAAAAGAAAAATAAAACTCGAGAAGTAATGTTCAAAACATAATGCCACGAGATGTTACTAAATTAATAATAATAATAATACTCTTTAGTGGAAGGTAACCACCAGGCGAGGTTAATTCTCAAAGCATTTTCTACCACCTAACCCTCAGAGTCTTATTATTATGTGGTCACAAATTCAAATTAATGAGGAAAAATTCGTGCACTGGGTGGGATTCGAACCAACGGATCCTTCCGCTACCTGGATTACCAGACTAGCGCGTTTACCACTTGACTACCAGTGCACATAAATTAGTCAGTCCACGTTTCATGTTTTACAAAGCTAATGTAAAGATAAATGATGACTGTGGGTGTGGTATTAAGCACACTTTCCTAAGCAAGAGAACATGCATGTGTGCAAAATTAATGTAATAGAAATTAAGAATGAGAATTGTACGAATATGTGTGTGGTCCGACACTTTCATTTTTGCACAAAAGGACCACATCAATTAACTTTTCATAAAAACAAAAAACCTGGTAAAAAAATGTGTCATAAAATAAATAAAGTACTTGAAAAAAATGTGCCATACCTTAATTAGGCGTTTACTTATATGGTATACCAAACGTAAATATTTCAAGAGAAATTTAATTCTAAGGCTAATGATGAGATCAGATGTCCATCGAGAAGTGAGGTAAAACAATAACGACTGATCACAGGACTATAAACGAGAGCAAAGAATGAGAAGGGAAAAAAGTGTTTGATTTAACACAAAATACAAACGCAATAGTTATCAAATCTTTTAAAATAGGTGACACACTGATACTGTAGAAACTAAGAACAGGATGGTATAGAAATACCTGTTAAATTATCAAAAAAAAAAAAAAGAAAAAGAAAAAAAAAGGTAGACCTAAATACGCTGTCGGATTGATGGCGTCAGAACTAACAGGTACAGCAGAAGAATGGTAAACATATGCACAAGATTGGCTTGAGTGGAAGAAGTTGGTTGTTGGAGGTCTTGTGTCCACGGTGCCTGTCAGAACCATCGGTAAGGTAAATTCTAGTTTAGATGGATAAAAAAGGAAGTTTCTGAAAGAAAAAAACATACACTTAAATATGACGTTCAAGATCCTCTCAGTCAATGTAAACAGTTCTTGAAAGTACATCAGACTGTGTTATAACTTTTCATCGAAAACTGAGTCACCCCAACCAGTTACAGAACCGTCATCCTCTAGGCATATAATTTAAACTCTTTGCCAACAATACATCCAGTTTGCGATGTCCCTTTTCGAGCAAAGGTTGATATTGGCTGCCATGGCTCCTTGGTAGATGCTCTTCTATGAGTAAGGGTTCATAATGGCTGAATTACTAGCGATTACCCACCAAGGTCATTGCTCAACTTCAGCCATTGATTTCTGGGCGACCGCCCCTACTCTCTAAGGTCATTGCTCAACTTCAGCCATTGATTTCTGGGCGACCGCCCCTACCCTCCAAGGTCATTGCTCAACTTCATCCTTTGATTTCTGGGCGACCGCTACCCTCCAAGGTCATTGCTCATCTTCAGCCTTTGCTTTTTTCTGCGACCAGCCCTACCCTCCAAGGTCATTGCTCAACTTCATCCTTTGATTTCTGGGTGACCAGCCCTACCCTCCAAGGTCATTGCTCAACTTCAGCCTTTGATTTCTGGGTGACCAGCCCTACCCTCCAAGGTCATTGCTCAACTTCAGCTTTTGATTTCTGGGCGACCGCTACCCTCAAAGGTCATTGCTCAACTTCAGCCTTTGATTTCTGGGTGACCAGCCCTACCCTCCAAGGTCATTGCCAAACTTCAGCCTTTGCTTCTTAGGTGACCGCCCCTACCCTCCAAGGTCATTGCTCAACTTCAGCCTTAGCTTTCTGGGCGACCGTTGTCACCCTCCAAGGTCATTGCATAACTCCAGGTCGACTTCCACTCGTTTAATCCAGCAGAACCTCATCAAAAGGCACAGAGCGGGCGATCTGGTTGACAATCTGCATGGCCACTTCCAATCCAGTCTCCTCAATGATGGGGGTGATCAGCTCCAAGATCTGCTTGCTGTTCTGACGATAGAAGTTGGACGCTGTCTCAACTGAGGAAGAAGAAGAATAATATTTATTTTTTAGACAAATATTCATGCTGCCCACCATATGGTGGGTTGCTAAAAATCATAGCATAACAATCAGTTTAAAAAATATTTATTTCCCCTTATTTTTTTTTCTTGATAAAAAGAAAACGATGATGCGTTTGTAAAGGTATGATAAGTTAACAGTCAAAAACTCAAGCACATTGCATAACTAGATATATAATTCTGGCGTTTCTAATGATACAGTCCACAGTCAATGCTTATTGCTCATTGAATACACCAATAAAACTACCTAAAACATCAAAAATGAGAAAGACGTTGACCAATGCCGACCCCAAGTATGTTTTGGAATATGCAAAATATTAATAATAATAATGCTTTTTTTGTGTTATTATGTCACTATTTTTGCGCAGAATCATAGGACTTTTACCATTTTAATATACAATGTCTTGTATTTTGTCTATGATTCCGCCACTAGTCGCTGCTTCATATCAAAGCAGCTACTCAATTTTCCTCATGAGGTATGTGTGGACCCCGAACATCCAAGTACAGAGCAGAAAAATTCCTGCTCCGCTGGGGATCGAACCCAGGTCACCATGCGTACAATTCCTTTAAAGGGTTGGGTGGAAGAGATTTCCACAGCCAATAACCCCGCTCTTTAGGTAGGACATTATTGTTACTTTCATTTTTACTTATTTATTTTGTCATTTGTTTGTTTTTTCTTAATTTTATACTGTTACCATTGTACTCTGTCCTCCTAATAAAGCATACTATAATAATAATAATAACAATTCCTAGCGCGCTAACTCACAATGCCATGGTGACTACTGAATATGCAAAGTGAAAGAATAAGAAGGTATCACAGACTCATCGCTCTAACTTACCTAGTTGTCGGGAGTTGGGGTTGGAGTCCGTCGGAGTGATGCTGATTTTGGAGGTGTCTCCCACCCTCACTTTCACCTTGGCATCCGTCACCTGGGCGAATGAGTACTTCTTCTGCTTCAGGTCATCCACTATCTTGCCCGAGCCTGCTAGGTCCACCCGGGTGTTGGCTGAAAAAAATATGTGTATGTCCATTGAACAATGATCTACTCAAAGTTTGAGATAAATGCATCCTCTCAAGAGAATCACTTTCAAAATTAATGTCCTCGACATACATTTCAAAAATTGTATGTCCATTGAACAATGATTTACTCAAAGTTTGAGAGAAATACATCCTCTCGAGAGGATCACTTTCAAAAGTAATGTCCTCAATGACAGTAATGTCATTTCTCTAAATGATCAGATAATAATATGTAACAAAATTGCTATTTTTTCCAAACAAAAACTGATCACACTTTACTCATCTCCGCATTTAATTAACAGATTACTCTTCAGTTACTTCCTCACTTTCCGTGTCCATGAGTATTATGTCATGGTAGTGGAAAGATTAAAATAGCATATAATACATGGTTACTAAACCCATTAGAGTCATTAGACGCCCAGAAGCAATGTTATGGGCTGTTTCTTAGTGTAATAGCATGACTGTAGTGAAATTGTTACTCAAAATATGGTATCTTAAGATACTAATATGCATAATATGATATTAACCATAGTTGGAAAATCGCCTAAGACATTTTTAAGAACCTATTCATTAAAAAGGCTGAAAGCCAAGCTGGTTACAACAACAAGGGTGGAACAGTATCTTTGATGTCTGTCCAGGATACTCACTGATGTTGCCCTTGAAGATGCCAGTGCCCTTGAGAGGGACGAGAAGGATTCTGCCGTCAACATCATACAGGGTGCTGATGTCCAGGTAGGGGAGAGTAATGGAGACGTTCATGGCTAGCCTGGCTACATCGATGCTAGAACAGGAAATTTGAGACTTACTATTGATAGACAGTTTGGAAAAAAGGACACAATAGAAAAACATACTTGTAATATAAAATCGGCTCTATATAAAAAAGCAAAACGAATAAACATTTTTGCTCTACCTCTGTGGACTTCAGTCTAGATACTGTAAGACAGATGTGATATTACACCAACGGATTAAACAATCATCAAAGTGGTGAAATCTTTAGAAGTAAAACAAAAGAGAATAAATATTAAGGGAGGTAGTATCTACACATATCAATCTAAAAGGGAGAGTTAGCAAAATGAAATAATGATAACTTGATGCAAACGTGTCTGAAAAGGTATGGCTAATGATGGATATGTCTATAAACAGTCTGACTTTTTTATGCCAGAAATGGACTAAATAATAGTGTTTTTGTAATTGTACTGGCAATTGTAATAATTGTACCTGTCAAGTAATATCTTGGTAAATTTAGGTAAATCTCAAAATATCCAACACCACATAACTTGCCACAGGAGCAGACCATCGATCGTTTAAAACTAATGTTATCTTTCAAATGAAAGAAATTCATGAAACACAAAAGCTCCAATTTTGATGAACACGAAAGCTAAAATAATTGAAATTGACTTTTCTTATTTTTCTCTAAAGTCTTTTTAACACGTTGATCGCCAACGCTATTAAAGTTACATTTCCTCAGGGGCCTAAAGACACTCCAATGTCAAGTGAATTCACCTGACGGGGCCGTACGAGATGATCATGTCAGGTGAATTCACCTGACTGGGCCGTATGGGATAATTATGTCAGCTGAATTCACCTGACGGGGCAGTTCGGGATAATTTTGGGGCCGTACGGGATAATTATGTCAGGTGAATTCACCTGACGTTGCGATCAACGTGTTAAACATAAAAGGTTATTTGAAAGGGTACATTAACATTACTTTATCTTGTTGATGACAAACTGGTTTGGCCCAAACACGGTGACATTGGTGAGTTTCAGCTTGAGTTGCAGATTGTCGTTGTTCCTGTTGATCTGAAGCTCATTGATGATCAGGGGCTCCAGAGCGGGCACCTTGATTTTGGGAATCCCTGTCGATGGGAAAGGAAAAAGTTTAGAAGACTGAACACTTGAATACTATTACTTTTGAGAATTGATTGTTGATATCGTAGATAAAAACCCCAAAAACACCACTTCGTGGTTAAAAAAAGAAGAACGCCTCACTCAAAAGAATATTTATAATTAGCTAAAAATAAATGATATCAAATTGAGAACACCTTACGCCCTCTCTTTCTATATCCCTGCACTCCTCTCTGAATTTATTCCTCTTACGTTTATCTTTCTTTATCCTTTCTAGGGGTCATCCCAATCTTGATTTCTCTTTAAATTTACTTGTTGCACGGCAATAAAAAATGGCGGTCGGAGTATGATTTTTCTGAACTTATTTGATTTGAATCGAGAAAATTACAAAGCGACCGCCATTTTTTATTGCCGTGCAACAAGTAAATTTAAAGAGAAATCAAGATTGGGATGACCCCTAGAAAGGATAAAGAAAGATAAACATAAGAGGAATAAATTCAGAGAGGAGTGCAGGGATATAGAAAGAGAGGGCGTAAGGTGTTCTCAATTTGATATCATTTATTTTTAGCTAATTATAAATATTCTTTTGAGTGAGGCGTTCTTCTTTTTTTAACCACGAAGTGGTGTTTTTGGGGGGATATCAGTTCTTTTTGTACGAAAATATAGGTTCATACACTACTGAAACATTATGAATAACAAAAGTAAATAAGCTGGGAAAATGTGAATGTACCAAGTTGTCTTTTTTTTTTAGATATAGTTTTAGCAGTACGTATTTAATTTTTCTAAGGTCAATATGTATTTGGATCACAGATTTGGCCCCCTGAGTCCCCAAAGTGAGTAAATAATATATAAATTTGCAATGCAAGACCTTTTGATTCTATGCTCCACATGATTAGGTTTATCTTTCAATGATAAATAGACCTCGGAGCCTCCTATGAGGGACACTAAAACACCTGGATTTACAAATGCCAAAGAAATTAATTTGTAATCACTTTATCAAGGTGAGGTAATGAGTTCTCTCCCGTTGACCTTTTCTTACCCGAATTCTCTCCGGCTTGTTGCACGGGTCACCATGAGTATCTCTCCCGGAAATAAGACCATGCTCTTTTACATTAGGTATTTAAGAAAATGAAAACTATAAAATTAAGATTTTTATATAAGAATCGGCCTTTTATAAGGAAATCTTTAAAATCTCTAACTAATGAAAGGCAATGCCTTCAGTGTATAGTACAGTTAGGTAAAATACATAGAAGGCCATGCCTTAGGAATATAGAAGTGTTAGGGATAATACCTACATAGAAGGCAATACCTCGGGTTTATAGTAGGGTTAGGTAAATACATAGAAGGCCATGCCTCAGGTCTATATCAATGATTCCTAGGTGTTTCGATTATAATTTTTATGCTAGGCCTAAACTATGTAGGTATAAAATCAGGGAAAAATGCAAGCGACGCGACGGGAGACAATTTGGTGTTGATAAAACCATGAGCGGGAGAGAACTCGGTGGTGACGTCCCTTATCAATACCTCACGAGGTATGAGTGTACCCCGGACATAATGGACAGAGAAAAAAAACTTCCCTGAAGGGAATCGAACCCAAGTCATCGTGCGTGCAAGCCTAGTATGCTACCCACTTGGCCAAAGTCACTACTTTGTCACAACTTTTAGTGAGTAGCATCGACATTATGAGAGCTAATTCGTCATATTTTATTTCCATCCAACCATGATTGTCCAAAATCAATCTCGTAATGCCGCCACAGGTCATTGGCCAATTCTGCAACTACTAAAATTTTCCTCGCGAGGGTAATGGGGTCGTCATGAAGATCAAATATAAAGATCAGAAAAACAAAACAACGTTAAGCCCAAATTGAAAATATAGAGCTAAAAAATGTAGTCCCCGCCAGGATTCGAACCCATGCTGAATGGGTGGCAGGTCGAGCATGCTACCAATAGACAAAGTTATCTTCTATAGAAACGGACGGAAAATGAACTAACTAAATTAATACTTGGAAACTTAAACATTAAAATTTTGCAGTGAGAGAGCGAGGTCATCTCGAAAAATACATACTGGCCAAGATCTGACCACTAAGCTAAGGATTCGAAGGTACCTACCCGCCAAAGAAAATGAAAAGGCCACCAGGTGCCACCCAGTGGACCTGATGAAGGAATAAAATCAATAAATTTGGTATCTGCTAATCAAGATCTTTCATTTGATACCACTTAAGATTAGTATTATCCTTCAATTCCCGATTTGGGCTCCCAAAACCCGAGGCCGCCCAAATGGGCCGCCCGTTTATAATGTAGAATTTTTTTTGGTCCAGGCTCATCTCCATTATATCTTGATCACTTTAGACACCTCACTTAATCTTCAGTGCCAAGTTAAAGACACGAAGTCGAATCTCAAAGGATCCGTATGAAAAAAAAAAACAGAAAAAAAAAAAAATTATGAATCTTTTCATGTCTTTCACGATTGTTCGGGGGTCTCGAAAATAGGGTTCCGGTTAGCCTAGGAAGTCAAATAAAAAGTCAAATCAATTTATTTTTCAACGTAGAGTCCATTTCTGCAATAAAAATCACAATTTTTGAAATTCATGTTGCGCTTTTCGCTGGCTGAAAGTACATGAAATGCATGGGAACTATGTTTTGCGTAACCTTACACTCTGCCGGGCTGTCTCTTTCTTTGTATAGGCGTTCTTCACACCTCGGCCGAGGTGTTTGATTGATTGTTTTAAAAAAAAGATTTAATAAAAACAACTTTAAGTAATGATATTTTTCGTTTCCGGGTGCGGTTAGCTCTTTGAGAAGGTGGGTTTTTAGTTTTTAGTGTCTTTAAAAGACTTTTTCCTGCCTTCAAAAAAAAAAAATAATAATAATAAATAACAACAACATTTCAGCTACCTTCATTTCACAAGATACTTTGTTTTTTGGCTAGATATTATGTTGGTCTTTAAATAGACTTTGTGTTTCAGCAACACCGGTCATATCTTGAATAGTGTGTAGCTTTCCATTCACTTTATCTAATAGACTAAATCTCACACATCTTATTTTGATTTTTTTACTTTCCTTATCCTATAATAAGGAAAGTATTGTATTCGTCGAAAATTTGACCTACCCAGTTTTTCACATTTCTGGACGAATCATAGCCTCAGGATACCAAAAAAGTTGTTTTCAGCCATTGGTCCGTGCGTCTGTCTGTCTGTCTGTCTGTGTGTGTGTAAACAGGATATCTCGAGAACGGTAAGAGCTAGAGGCTTTAAATTTGGTATGCAAATTAATTTCATACACCAGACGAACCATGAAACTTTTGGTTGAAATCGGCCGCAAGATGCGGCCGCAGGGCCGCAAATATTGGCCGCAACCGCTGCTTCTTTGAATTGGTTAAAGATACAAAAAAAGTTAGATAACAACAAATTCTCGGATTAAAAAAATAATAGGGGTTTACTCTGATCATTTTTTTGATATCTTGAACTTTTCGGAACCCGGCCCCAATTTACCGGTATTTTGGGGGTACCCCCGCTTGGACTAACTTTTTTATTATTTACCCTAGATGGGGGTTGCGACTTATCAAATCCAATGATTTTGAGGTGCTGATTACGAATTTGGCACTGATTTTTAACTATCTGTTACCGTTGAGTCACCAGTGGCGGATTTCGACTTCTTTTTGGGGGATAAGGAAAGTCGTGTGATGTTTACACCAGATTTTTTTTTTTACGTTGCGTTTAACTACATGGTCATATTACGACGGAGTTTTTATCCTCCAATTGCTGGAAACTCATAGACCAACTACTCAAATTAACCTAAACCTAAAAAGACATGATCTAAGAAGCTATCAAACGTTTTACTGAGATTAAAAGTAACAATTTTTTACTACATAATCACGGTTATCTAATAACGTATGGTAAATATTGGATCTGAAAAAAGGTACTTCATTCAAATAGATACAAAAGCCTTGATCCAAATCTTTCAACCACTGTATAACCAGATCCAAACTGAGTACCGACCACCATAAAGTTCTCAAAACGTCAGTTAGGCTATTCAGAATTACAAGAGGTTCTTTTTTTAACTGGTTATAATAGTACAGGGCCGTATCGCAAGGGAAACCTTGGAGCCTATGACAGTGATTTTTAGTTTTACTGATATTCAGAGTGAAGAGGTTCGATATTGGATCACTTTTGTTTGTTAAGCTCTGAAATCTTTTATATTCCAAGGCTATTTATTACATATGTAAACTATTTTTATCTTTTTTTTAAAAATTTAGGTGCTTGTCATTTCGCACCGTTTCCAAGTTTAGATCTTTCTAAATAAACGAGATCTCGGTATAATATTAGATAGTCAATCCTGTGTTTGCTATCCTCAAGGAAGTATTTTATTCTATAGAGTACCTATACCACATTACAGATGTTATGAACCTTTGTTGTAAATAAAAATAGAAGGAAAAAAATATACCACCTTATTCTGAGTGTATCCAATGAGCCAATTTTATGTAAAATCGAAAGTTTTACAGCTAGAATTTGATTGTTGCCAGAAATTGTACTTTATCCGCGTGTAAATGGAATCTCTTGCAAATTTCTTGTCTCCTTGAATTCCTGAATTTACTAGTCTGGCTTCAGCCCTGGGATAAAACTCGAGTGAGATAATATTGATACCAAATTTATGTTGGCATGATAAATTCGTTGGATTAGCATAAAATTACTTAACCTTTGATGTATTATTTATTGAAAATAACTGGATTGTTGGGAAATCGATGGTAATATTTCTTAGTTTCATCACAAAAACAAAACAAACCCATTCGATATCCTTGAAAAACCAAAAGATGTAAAAAAAAGAGAGAGCAGCAAAAACCAGCCCCCAACTGAATTGTAGTAACAATATAGACAGAAACTGTACTCACTGGAATGATGGGTATAGTAAATTTCTTCGTATAGGCGTTCTTCACACCTCGGCCGAGGTGTTTGATGATGGAAACAAGATTATTTTTATTTTTCAAACTTGAACTTTTTCTATTATTCACTAAGGTAACGTAATATTTCTTCATAATTATTTGTTCCATGACACTATTTATTCCATGATCGGTGGTCAGTTGTTATACTAATCAAGTAATCATAGTCACCCATTCATTCAATTCCACATCAGAAGGCGATGAAATTCGAACTTTTCAGACACTAGGGACCGAATTATAAAACAGGATTAATTTTAAGATAAGGCAGACCCTCTCTTAAGAGTCTCAAGACGGAGTTTCAACCAATCACAGTGCACTATAGCCCGACTTGAAGAACAGTCTGCTTTATCTCACTTTTCTATTTATATTGATTAAAATAGAGAGGTTAGTTGATGGCATGGATAATCAGAACTATTACCTGCTGATGAGAGCAAATAAGCTCGAAACAGCTGTCCAGGTATATCCTGATATTCATGTATGTACATCTAGTACAACTTCTCACTTTTCTGTTTATACTGATATACTGATCTGGAAGATAATCCTATTTTATAATTCGGCACTAGGACCTTTGAAAATCCTTCCAAGAGCAATACCGAAGTTGCTCATCTACAATTGCTTATTACCTTTATTCAGATGAGGCCTGGCTGCGGCCACTATCCTGAGTGCACACTCGTTAATGTTAGGGTCATCTCGCCTGCATCCCTCGATGTAGCTGGCTATTGAACAAAGGATAAGATAGAGATAATTTCTTTGATAAAAATATGAAAGTCGAAAGAAGGTGCAGAACATGTGAAGGAATAGAGAGAAACAAATGTTTATTTATTAAAAAAAAAAAGAAACAACAACAACAACAAACAAAGACGCTGTCAGCATTTTTGCTGATTGCTAGAAGTACACAGTATATAATCAGTATTTTTCAGTAGAATACCATTTATACCATGTATAGTACATGGTATTTATCTTATTATAGATTCATTCTACATTTTCACAAACCTACTTTGGGTCAGAAATAAGTAGGTTGGGTCGCAGTTGTTTTGACAAAGTCTTTCTTCACTCCTTCATCTATTACAATCTCTCATTCCCCGACCTCTGATAATTTTTCTGCTCACATTGATTTTATCTCTTTTCTTAATATACCCAACATATTCGTCTACTTTCTTCATTTTTTCTACCTGGAACGGACCTCTACCGTTTGAAAAAATGTGAGGGACGGACATCCATTTTGAGGAAAAAGAAAAGAAAAAGAAATTATAAAAACACGTGCGTCTATAGTAACAAATTTAATGTCCACAGTTCATCTTAGAAGTCTAAGGACAATCACTATAGTATTCTACGGGAGAATTCTCACAAGATCAGTGGATTGGGGGATTCAGCCGAAATTTTCGACCCTTTTTGAATGGGATCAAAGAAAAAAGAAGAATATTGTACTCACGTAGTTTTCGTCCTGAAACAGAGCAGATCTCTGCCATGACCACCACAGAAACTAGAAACACAATTCTTTTCATGGAAACAAATCTGTGGTTCTCCATCGTACTGATTCTTTGACGCAAAGAACTGATAGTCTGAAAGTAAAAATACAAAGACGATAATAAAATACACTCATTGAGATAGTTACATATAAAGACCAATAAGAAAAACTAGTTTTAATATAGATATACAAAGGCAGTTAACATCTAATAATAGTATTCTGAATCATGATCGTTTCCAAGTTGTTTTGATTTAATAATGAAAGGTCCCTCCCATTCGTTTGTTGAAACAAATAGCCGAAAGGGACTCTTTCATTTTCCGTAGGAAGTATGAACAAAGTATTGTAAAATGTAGTATTGTATTCGTCAAAAATTTGACCAACCCAGTTTTTCACATTTTTTACGATTATTGTAAAAAGAATCGTCTCAAATGTTTCCAAAAGTTAGAAAAGGCTCATAACTTCCACCATATCTGACAATGTTCAATATGTTCATGGATTACAGCTCCCATAGTATTGTCTTCAAAATGAAATTCACACCTCTCTAAGCTACGTAATGTTACTTAACTTCAGTGAATCACTGAAAATTTACGGTCTGTGGCATTGGCCTTTTCTCAAAGTCTCTGGTATACAAGATAAAGATTAACCTACTAAGCATCGACCGTCAACAAATGATGGCTTTTATTCAAAACCGGATCTCTTGCGAAAGCAACCTTCAGACTTAGCAGGGAGTTGTTAGGTTAATCACAGTTATGAGAATGCAGGTATCATAAATAAAAGCTCGTTGTCAATTAATGACAACTGCCGAAGGATTAGCTCTGTAATTGGCAAGCAATTTTGCAAATCAATCGATTAATTATTATCAAGTGGATATGCATAATGGTCTTTGTGTAGGCATATGTAAATGATGTTGGTCTGTGTAGGTAGAGGATTGGGCAATATAGAATAGCACCTTTGACGGTGTGGTTATTAAGGGCATGGTCATGTGGTCTTGAGAGATATAAGTTCTGTTAAGAACTTGGCAAAGTTGGGAAATAAATTGTAAAACTATCAAGTGTTGAAATATAATCTCATATACGAGTATAAGATCAAGACTCGAAAATAGAATTAGAAAACTAAAAATATTTTATCCATACCAAAACCCATGACAATAATTCTCATAATAAAAATGACTCTTTCTATTTATAATTTTATTGTTAGTTTCACTGATTACCAATCCAAGTTCTATTTTGTAAATTTCTATCTTGTAGATTTGTAATATACCTTTTAACTTGTATGAAACAGGGTTGTTGGTTCAATTACGGGTGTAATGGTTTGACCCCTAGACGCATGTCAGAATGCGGTTCATATGTAATTGTTATAATAAGCCTGCTTACAGTACATGGTTCAATTATCTTGTCTCGTAGTCCATGGACCATGAACAAAGTGAACCTTCAATACTCCAATTGTCTTGTCAAAGTCAATATTTATCTCCTAAATGACAATGATAAATATGACAATGTTGCAATAGACACAGAACTTGTTTTCCAGATAAGAAAGAGGTTGCTGACCTCCATACTGAAGAGGTAAGCACTTCTGCCTGTTGTCCCGAAGTTTGGAGGTTCGAATCCCGGCCGGGGTTGAATTTTCTGAAAGAAATTTTCTGCTTCTTAAATGATGAATAACTAAGTCTTCTCACCCCAAAGTAGATATGACAAACTCTTTTTTTACTGTGCAATGTACATTTATACAGACATATTATAATTATACACTCTGCCGCACTGTTAGGCAAAAAACCCGTCTTCGAATGAATGAAGCTTGTTCTAAGACAAGTTAAAAATATTAGATTTGACTTCTTGGGTAATCTTGATATGACACTTCGCAGACACTCTCAATGACTTAGATCAGCAGAATTCAAGTGAACAAAGATCTGCAAAAATGAACAAAGTTGTACTGTGGAGGTCTTGGGCTCACGCGGTCTGTCAGAAGAGAAGATCTCACGCACCGTGGCGTATACAATACTGAACATATCATGTTCAACCTTCGCCTATATTCACACAATACATTACAAACATGAACAAGAACTGCACTCTGTCTCTACGTACGTAAAGAACTAGTCTGTTGTCTAATATTCGAGGTTGCATCTGTGTGATGAATTCAATGGGTAAAAATTGAGATCTAAGATGAGATAATTAATTCTTAGGATCAGTAAGATACTTACATTATCAACATCAACCATGAGGAAAAGCTGGAAGAATGCCGACTTCAAGTTGGTTTCGGAAAAGGCAAAGAAGAAAAAAAATACAAGATCAATAAAAAAAAATTATTGAAATCAGCGCCATGTGGAAGATCTACGTGCAGATTAGTATTCAATTTAGTAGGATATACACAAAGATCTTTACTGAAATCACTAAAACAAAACAATCTACGTATCCAAGGATAGTTAAATTTTAATTAGTAAGCTCTATTATACCTATTTATCATAATAATAATAATAATAATAATAACTCTTTATTGACAAGAATAATATTGACAAAGGGCGTGATTATTGCCTGAGGCAATCTCTGCCATCAAACCCATATCATAAAAACTCTTATGAACATATAGTACTCAAATTTGTACAAACAACTAGTAAGCTGTACGCAAAAGAAGTTGAGATCAGTGAGATTCAAGCAGAGATTGAGCTAATCTCAGTGAGGTGTGAGATATATGGAAGAGAATGCCAAAGGCATTATCACCACCCTAGATCAGGCTTTCTTTACTTTTACATAAATATATCCTTTCACTGTACTTGAATATAAAAATTGTAAATGAAGTTTTATCAAAATTGTTGAACAATATAAAGATGATAAATTTATCAAGAGAAATCCGCGCAGCTATTGAAATTGAAGTCAGTATCATTTACACAGAGATGTTGATTTATGAAAACAAGAGCTGATGCAGTTACTCCAATCAGATATTTTGATATGCGTCATGTATGATCAGGAAACTATTTAATATTCGACCGCAAATTGCGGTACAAGATTTTTTGTGGTAATCTTGAAGCAATATTTATCCTACAAGTTTGTTTACTATCTGTCTTTATCTCTTCGGTACATGTGTTAAGTTAAATATTATGGTTTATTTATAGTGAGACGCAATTCTCTTTACAAGTGGTGTGGGTAGCACCGCGATTCACTAAGAGCCTCCTTTACTTTTTGATTATTTTGCATAATTTTCTTTATAATTATGTATTCCAAGTACAGAGCAGAAGAATTCCTGCCTCGCTGAGGATCGAACCCAAGTCACCATGCGTGCAATGCTTATATGTTGAAGTGTTTAAGAGGGACATGTTGGTTATATTTATATCTAATGGAGAATAATCTGAATTAAAAGACATAACTTTTGAATCAAATGTCGTCCTTTCTGAAATAAAATTTACCAAACTTACCAGTAAATCTGAATGATATTTTCTTGAAACAGGACACCAAAGTTTTAGCCGACACTAAAGCAGACTTTCAAAAAATAAAACTAAAATATGACTAAATTAACTGTATACAATAATAGTTTAAACTAAAAATACTTTGGTAATTTATAATAAAATAGTTAAATACTTTGGTAGAACACAAGAAAATCTCATCAAAACTGTTGGCAGAGCTGAAAATTCACTTGAATTTCAATCTCTTTGGATTCCGACTCACTAAGAACAGATCTGAGTGAAATCGCGAATGCTTCTGAAAATTATCAACACCCGAAGACTATAACAGAACTTGTTGTTCCAACAGACTTACCTCTAGAAAAAATTATGTCATAAGAGGGGTTGAGATCGGGTGGCCTTCCAAGTGTGGAACTGTGAAGATATCTACAATGTGTTGTTACACTTGTTACGTAGAATGAGCGATGATTTTAATTAGGTATACTATTAACATTGTTTTTATTATTAGGTATAATCTTATTTTACACATTAAATAAGATGAAAATAAGTCAGTAATAGTTATAGAGTTAAATTGCGTACAAATATTATGTGGTGGACAAATAATAAAATTATACAAAATCAACGATAGGATCAATGTATAAATTTTAGACATTTAAGATGGAATTGATAGATGTTTCTGTTACACCTCTATGGACTTAAGTCTACATCTATTATTTAGGGCGGAATTAAAAGACGCTTTCGTAATACCTCTGTGGCGCTAAGTCACGGGTTGCGTACTGTGTAAGATAGGGAAAACCGCTGCTTAGCAATGACTTGTGTTTTAACACAACTTGTGTTAAAGAATTCGTCTATTAATTTTGCCCCTAATTTGCATTTAATTACCTTCATAGGTAGGACAGATTTCATTTGTGTAATAAACCTATTTAATTTATTTGTAAATCCAAGCGATGTTCATTGACAAATACTTCCTAATTGTGCATCTAGAAATAGAACAAAGAACAAAATTACATAAAAAAATTCCGTCAGAAAAAAATATACCGCTTTGAAGGAAGAGTGATGAAAAGGTGATTCCTATCCTGTTAGCTCAGTGGTAAAGGCGGCACTCTGTGAATCCAGAGATTCCTATTCGAAACCCATCCGGGTTTCGAATAGGATGACAAGTTATCCTCCTTGAGATTTTTACCACATAATGATACATCTTGGGCTTAATGCTGGAATAATGGGAAATAATAGTCATAATCGGGCTGTATAAATAAGTCAATATTATTTTTATTTCCAAAATGTAAATGATCCTTTTTTTCCTCCCTTGGCTGGCTAATACAGTGGCGACAAATCATCGATGTTATTCAAATATCCGGACTAAGTCGCAACCCAGATAACTTCAAATTTGAAAAATAAATAAATAATAATAGGCATTAGACAGCTCCTGAGTCTTCTTTCTAGAAAGCACTTTCACTTTCAAATCCGGGAATCTCCCTTTCAACAGTCAAAGTTTCTTTAAATAATACATCTTTGTTCCCCTGGCATGTGACACAATGGGCCCCTGGAGCAAGGAGATGAAGACTTTTTTTAAACTGTTGGTGATGGCTTGGTTCGTCTCACTGGCAATAGGGCCGCCAAGGCTTTCTTCTTTCAGAGGATTTCTTTGGCGATCCAACGAGGTAATGCTACCTGCATGTCAGGTACATTTCCTCATGTAAGTGGGATGGATCAAGTTTATCACCTATAAAAAAAATAAAATAAAAAAAAAATAGGTTGTGTGTTATTTGAACAATATCTGACGGTTGAAAGGAACATTCAAGATTTCCAGAGTGAGAGTTGTTTCTTTGAGCTCACATGTTTGACAATCAGAGACAACATGTGACCATGTGTATAGTCTAGTATGTAAGGGTGTATAGTGACCCATTGTATTATATTTATAATCAGTCATTCTTTTCTGTCTAGATGTGACCAGTGTGTCAAATCCATACAGTCTAGTAGTATTCTATTTTTCGAGTAGTCGTTCAATTATAATAACATGGAAGGTGGTGCAATAGTCACTGATATGAGAGAGAGAATGAGTGTGTGAGATCGAAACAAAGACAGTCATGATCAAAAAAGAAGTAATACTTGTCACATGTATTTCATTGATAAACTACAGGGTATCCCCAGAGTCATGCGTGAAACTCTGAAAGAAGAAAAACAAAAATATACACATAATACAATTTCTTCGGGGTCCACTCATACCTTGTGAGGAAAAATGAGTAGCTGCTTTGATGTGAAGCAGCGACCAGTGGCAGAATCATAGAAAAAAAACAATACAAGATACATTTTCCTACTGCCTAAAAAAAAATCCGCTGCTAAATATTAACATAATACTTCCTCGTGATTGGTTCACATTGTATACTCTTGGCAATTTTGAGATTTTATACTAAATCAGTTGTATCTCCACAACAGCTTATCCGATATTCTTTGTTTTAAATGGTGGAATACCGTTTTTTTTCTACATTCTAGATCCTAGAAAAATCTGTATCGGCAAGTCGTACACCTTATTTTTGCACTTTTTCGTCCAAAATTGTGGATTTTCTTAAATTTCAGAGCTAAGAAAATGTACTATGTAAAACCTTTGTACGCATTTACATGCAAACATTTAATCAAAATCGGGTGTGCCGTTCACGAGATTTAAGCGTATAGGTAAACTATAGGAAAAGGAAAGTATAAATTAGTGGTCTGGGGATCGAACCCAGGTCACCGTGCGTGCAATGCCTAGCGCGCTAACTCACTGGGCCACGGAATGTAAATTATTCCACCAAGCCACACTGTGGAGTGTATCTAATAGCATAACCACAATAACTCAGAATGGTCATGCTTAGATTCGCCACATGTGTATGTGACAGGAAACAAAAACGCGTTAGGTAATTGATGATAGACCTTATTTTATACTGCTCGTTCAGGACTTATAAGTCCCTTTATTACAGTACTTGTTTTGGTACTTTATAAATTGTTGTTACCTATTGTTATGTAAATATAGTAATCAACTTACTCAATACCTCGTGAGGAAAAAAGAGTGGTTACTCATATGAGTAACGACTAGTGGCGGCAAACCAGTCCAAAAACAAAAATTGAATGTTCATTGAAATAAATTTTCCCGGGTTTTTTCAGCTTAATAAGGCCTTGTCTGATTGTTACTTACAATTATAATTATTTATTTACTTTCAATTAAAATAAATACATCTAGGATCTATATAATTAGAGTAATTACAGGCATTGAAGAAATTTATAAATTATCATGGGTAGGTAAGTTTTATTTTCAAAATGTTGCCTATCTAAATTCTCGTTATCTTGTATTACAAAGTTATCCTCTTCAGGTAGTTATACTATTATATTTGTATATTATTAATATCTTTGTACATTTAATAAATATCTATATTATTATAGTAAAACTAGTCGCCGTGGCCGAGTGAGTTAGCGCGCTAGATACTGCACGCATGGTGACCTGGGTTCAATACCCAGAGGAACAGGAATTTTTCTGCTCTGTACTTGGATGTTCGGGGTCCACTCATACCTCGAGAGGAAAAATGAGTAGTTACTTGTATGAGTAACGACCAGTGGAGCCATTCATCATCATAATTATGGTGGCGTCATCGTGAACGATGGTATTCAGACAGTGGAGGAATGACTCAGTACTTCTACCACTATCTTTACAAGGAGGCTAATAATTGACAAGGGCCCCCAGAACCAAGCCAATGATGGTCCACTCCCTGTTTATAGTCCCCCAGCCAGACTGCTGGTCTACTCCCTGTTTATAGTACCCCAGTCAAACTGATAGAATTAAGGTAATAGGATTCGAAAAGTGAAGGAGGCTCTTACTTTGCTGCTCTACCCACAAAAATTGTGAAGAGGCCTTGTGCTTCACCACAAATATGTTATAGGTACTTACCTACAGTATGATACAGTAGAACTGACAAATAAGGCAGCATAGGAAAGAGGAAGGCCTCACCATAACCTCAGCGGACATGACGCACAAATCCTTCTTGTATAATTTTTATTTTTGTGTGAATCTGATAATAATGAGATTTTTTTTTAACTGACACATCCTAATTTTTCTCCATACCTGCAATTATTATGATTTTTTATTATTTTCCGAGGGTCAGCCATTGTTGGCGGGTCAAACAATTTCTTAGCTCAAACCTCAAATCATAATTGGATCTCAATCTTATCTTGTATATCTGGAGTTGTTCAGATCAGTATCAGATGAGTACCTATATGTTTTTATTATTTATTATTATAAATTTAATAATACGCCGACCTCCGTGGCTCAGTGGTTAAGAGCATTGGTAGCAGACCCGGAGGTTGCGGGTTTGAATCCTGGGTGGAACGGAAAATTCTAAGATAGTTTTTTCCGTTTCCGGAATGGCATGGATTTAAATTATAAATTAAAGTGCCCTGAAATAATGCAAAAACGGTTCCGGGGCAAGACTACCTTATATAAAAAATAATAATAATCTTTAGTCTTCAGTATTACTACGTGGTCTATTATTAAAATTAATGAGGAAAACTCTGAGAATTGGGTGAGATCCGTTCCATAAATCACGGAACGTCCTCACCACATCGGCTACCAATGCTTCAGTGCACCACCTCTAGCTGGATAATTTAATGGTTCTTTTTTGTGATGAATTGAAATTAATGAATGATTCACTGAGGTCGGTAGGTACTTACTGCTTCCGATGAAAAGTATTCTCATCACACATAGATCATGTACCTTTGGTATACCAAGTGTATAGAAAAATAATTTTCGGATTTCCAATGGTCAATCCTGCAGGTACTTTTTAATAATAATAATACATTTATTCGGTTTTCAATAATACTCATTGTTAAAACTTCCGCTAAGTACATCTGTACTCTTCCTATCTTAATCTTAATCTCAGACTGAGATTAAGATCTACCAAAGATACGTAGATCTAAAGATAAATATATTTACCTACTGAGATCCTCAGTTAATTTATCTGTTTTCGCTAAAGAAAATCAGACTAACCAAAGAAACTTTACACACATTCATCTCTCGGATCCTGTTTTTTCAAGGATTTTCTAACCAATGTTTTCTTAAGTGTGGAAATAGTTTTGCGTTGTATGATAACTATTATGATAAGTTAGGTAGTATAGGTACTCTTATTTCCCTCTCTTAGGTACTTAAAAATAAATAAATAAAAACAAAGCCTTGATAGTCGATGTGGTGCTAGACTTATAAACAATCTATAGACGTATATAACTTATGTAAACAATCTAGATCTTGGATCCATTCGTGGATCGGATCCTTCCAAATGCTTGGATTTTTCCTCATTCATTCGAGTATGTGTGATCACATAAACATAAGATTCTGAAAGTTTTGTGGTAAAAAATGCTCAGAGCATTAACCTCGCCTGGTGATGAACTTCCACGAAAGAGTGTTATTGTATGGATTTTCATTTTAAATACTAGAAATAAAAATGAAAATAAATTTAATAAATTTGATAAAAAAATTCTAAGAATTGGTAACTGTCACCATCAGATTGTTGTATTTACAAAGATTTGTATTTACAAAAAAGCATTTAAGATTAAAATTGAAAATTGAGTAGCCACGTCGCGCGTCGATGGCGCACTGAATGCACCGGTTCTCGTAGAATCACTGAAATCAAGCAACGTCCAGCGAGGTGAAGAATTCGTGATGCTGGCATTCCGGAGTACATTTTGAGTAAATAACAATAAGTCGTCGAACTAAATGTGAAAGGAACCTTTTTTTGGCAAAATTTTACCTTAGTCATCAACATAGTCTCCATTTAGGGTAATACAATTATTCCAGCGCTTTTCCAATTTTTCGATTCCTATTTTGTAGAAGGTTTTGTCTTTTGCCTCAAAATAGGCTTCAGTGGCGACTATGACCTCAAAGTCGGATCGAAATTTTTTTCCCTGGAGCTCTTTTTTCAGGTCTGAGAACAGATGGTAGTCAGATGGAGCCAGGTCTGGTGAATAAGGGGGATGTGGAAGCAATTCAAATCGCAAATCCTTCAATTTTGCCATCGTTTTCAATGATTTGTGGATTGGAGCGTTGTCTTGGTGAAAAAGTGGTTTTTTCCTTGCCATGTGGGGCCTTTTCTGTTTGATAGCGTCATTCAACCGATCCAATAAGGCAATGTAATAGTCACTGTTTATCTTCTGACCTTTCGGGAGAAAGTCAATGAGCAAAAGTCCATTTGTGTCCCAAAATATAGAAGCCATAACCTTCCCAGCTGATTCTTGTGTCTTTGGACGCTTTGGTCGGGTATCGCCCTCTCCTGTCCATTCGGCTGACGCTCTTTTCGATTCCGGAGTATAGTGGTGTATCCACGTCTCATTCATCGTTATATATCGGCGGAAAAAATCCTTTCTGTCTCTGTTTAACAGCTCCAAACAATGCTCAGAATCATCAATACGTTGTTGTTTTTGGTCTACTGTCAGTAAACGCGGCACCCACTTGGATAAAAGCTTCTGCATACCCAATTCTTCATGTAAAATTTTAAATACAGTACCTTTTGAAATCTGTAGAGTGTCAGCTATCTCTTGTATTTTAACTTTGCGATCAGCTCTGACGATTTTCAGCACTTTTTGAGTGTTTTCTGGTGTAGCCACCTCAATAGGAAGTCCTGAGCGTTCTTTGTCTTCGGTGGATGTTCTACCACTTTTAAATTCTCTATACCACCAACAAATTGTTCCTTTTGATGGACAATCATTTGGATAACACTTTATTAACCACTTTTGAGCTTCCACAGTATTTTTACCCATCAAAAAACAATGTTTGATCAAGACGCGAAACTCGTTTTTATCCATATTTTAAAAGTAAACAATAGAAGCTTCACTTAATTTGTAATAACTTACAGAAAAATAATTTTCAAGGCACAAAATCTGAACACATGACTGATGACCGTTAGTACTAAAAGTTTTCAAAACAAACAGCGCGCTAGTGGCGCGCTCTATGACCTAGTTCGACAACTTAATGACCCATGTAGTACATCAGGATTATTCTGAGTAGTCACCGTGGCAGAGTGAGTTGGCGCGCTTGGCATTGCACGCACGGTGACCTGGGTTCAATCCCCGGCGGGGTAGTATTTTTTTTGATCTGTACTTGACTGTTGGGGGTCCACTCATACCTCGTGAGGAAAAATGAGTAGCTGCTCTAATATGAGCAGCGATTAGTGGCGAAATTATAGGCAAAAATAAGATATTAGGATAACAAATATACGGCAAAGTCCTATAATTCTGCGCTAACCACTAAAATTGTGATATAATAACACAAAGATGCCCTTTTCAAGGAGGCCCTTGCTGATTAATTTGAGTGAAATGGGGGCTTTCAAAAAAAAAAAAAAAAAAAAAAAACACAAAGAAACACATTAAATTTATTATTATTATTATATTACATCAGGATTATCAGGATCCTTTCTTGTCAGTGCTCAATGGGAACAGCTCATCGTATGTGAATCTCAGCGTTATTTTGTTAGCAATGTCAGTGAAGAGGTTGGATAGGGACTCCTCCAGAGCTGGTCGTATCTCCTCCAGGAATAGCTTGGAGTTCTCGTTGATAATCCTGTTTGTGGTCTCTCCTGGAGAAAAAAAAAGAAAACCGCGTGAGAAATCAATTTCTGATAATCCTGTTTGTGGTCTCTCCTGGGAAAAAAAAGAAAACCGCGTGAGAAATCAATTTCTGATAATCCTGTTTGTGGTCTCTCCTGGAGAAAAAAAAAGAAAACCGCGTGAGAAATAGCCTAGCACATACTTAATAAGTACATTAGGCTATGGGATACTTATGATTTAAAAATTTGTCTTTGTATTTTTTGATATTTATATTATTTTCATGCATTGTAAGTAACAAGCGCCAGCCTCCGTGGCGTAATGGTTGTGACTACTGCCCGTAGTCCAGAGATCCCGAGTTCGATCCCCGGTTGGAGCAGACTTTTCGAAGAAAATTCTGTTCCCTCCGAACACGTTAGGCTGGCATTTCCGGCCTTACCCAGGCTGGGTGAGGTTAATGTGGGTAGCTAGTACGATTCCCAGCGAATGGAGGGTAACACCCCCGTCCAGATCAGGACGTTAAAACCAAATAGAATCGTTGGCGTTAGGAAGGGCATCCAGCCATAAAAAACATGCTCCACCCTATCAACCTCAACCATGAGGTTGAACAATGCCGACCCCGAAAGCAACATAAGCTAATGTGGGATAAAGGCAAGGGAGATATAATAATATATTGTAAGTAACAAAATATGTAAATTAATAAAAGTTATTTGTTGATATGTATGTGTATATAAATCAAAGTTAAAAAAATCAATTTCGATGGACCCACTAAAATATCATATTGGTTCATCATAATTAAATACCTATTGGTAAATGAGTAATTGTATGAACGCCTGAGAATTATATGTATATGCAATGTGCTATATAAAAGCTGTATTATGAAAAGTATTTCCGTAGAGTCTCTGGACCTAGGTAGTGGGTAGGCCCAAGTGCATAGTCCCTAATCAACAGATTAACACTTAGACGACCGGGTGTACCACCGGTGGTACACGCACGTTCGTACGGAATGGACCGGGTGTACCACCGGTGGTACACATTGTCGGAGAGCCATATTATCGCCGGTCCCACAAGAGAATTCACGAAAAACCATGCCGGTCGTCTAAGTGTTAAATCAATCAACTTCATACATAATTCAATGACTAATGGCCGTGCTTAATCAAGCTGTTAGATTCTCTTGGATCCATTCCTCTTACATCCAGGTTTCTCTTAGATTCTCTTCTCTTATATCCAGGTTTCTAATATAAAGAGGTTTTTTCTCTTATATAGAGGTATATTGGACCTGGAAATAGTTCTCTTATATCAGTTTTCTACCGTATTTCTTTTCAAGTCCTTTCCTTCGTTAACTAATCTACATGGTAGTCAATGTATATTTTTCAAATTCTCAACCTGGTAAATAGTTACTTACCCAACACAGGATCTCCATTGAACAAATTGGTCAGGCGAATCTGGGCGGTTCCTATTTTGATCTTGATGGTCATCTTGTCCATCTTCAGGTAGGTTTGGCCATCCCGCTGCACCTTGAATCCCTTCATCATGACGGTGGGCTTGTAGTCCGCTACAATAATGTAATCAAGCATGGGTTATAAGTATAAGTATATATAAAAAAAAAAAAATTATGAATCTTTCATGTCTTTCTCGATTGTTGGGGGGTCTCGAAAATAGGGTTCCCGTTGTCCTAGGAAGTCAAACAAAGTGTCAAATCAATTTATTTTTCAACGTAGAGTCCATTTTTGCAATAAAAATCGTATTTTTCGAAATTCATGTTCTACTTTTTGGTGGCTGAAAGTACATGAAATGCGTGGGAACTATGTTTTCCGTTACCTTACACTCTGTTGGGCTGTCTCTTTCTTTGTACAGGTGTTCTTCACACCTCGGCCGAGGTGTTTGATTTTATTTAGAGTGCAGTACAATACGGGTGTTGGCTTTACAAAAGTTAGTCAGCACCCAATTACATAGTATACGTATAGTTATACCTGTCGATTTGTTAAAATAAAAAATAGCACAAGATTAGCTCAGTGGTAAGATTCTCGCTTACCATGCGGAAGGTCCCGGGTTTGAACCCCCCGAGCCGACAAAAAAATTGTATTCAAACTTTGGTTACATTTGTTTGTAAGAGATACCAAGTGCGCTCATGTTGACCCTGCACCTAAATGGGAAGTATGGTAAGATTCTCGCTTACCATGCGGAAGGTCCCGGGTTTGAACCCCCTGAGCCAACAAAAAAATTGTATTCAAACTTTGGTTACATTTGTTTGTAAGAGATACCAAGTGCGCTCATGTTGACCCTGCACCTAAATGGGAAGTGTTGTGTCACATATCGCACATCAGAGGGATGGATTTGATGGAAAAGCTACAACACAGACCACAAGCCTCTACAGTATGTGCTGTTTAATGGCTACAAAATAAAAGAGGTTGTGAAACACTTATTAATGAAAAAAAAAAAATAATAATAATAATAAAAATAGACCGGGATCTCACTGATTGCAACATTTTGTCTCCCAACGTTGCACAACGTTGCATGCTTTAGGATCAATCGAAATCAGACCCCACCGACTTCACAACGCTCTTTTAACAATTCCAATTTTAATTTTCAGATGAAATGTTGCGCAAAGTTGGGAAACAAAATGTTACACTCAATTTCACTTTTTCAAACCATGTTTCATAAAAAGATATTACTTAAATTGTGTTTCATACTTACTGAAGTTGCCGAGTAAGTCTCCTTTGCCATTAACCCTTAGGAACAAGACGTTCATGTTCATTGAGTACTTTCCACCGAACTTGAGCCTCGGCAGGGTTAACTTGAAGTCAAATTGATTGTTCACGAGATCGGTTCTGAAAATAAAATAGTATATTCGAAACTAATTGTTATTTCCAAGGTCCTAGCGAGTTTTAAAATTTCTTACCAATAAATTTATCGTTCAAGCTCGTGAGATCGGTTTATTCCCGAAAAGTACACCAGTACTTCATAGGAACATAAAATTATTGTATTCTAAAAACGATAAATAATAAAGACCATTATTATAACCGCTACATAATAGGTAGGTATAGTTTTAGCCTAGATGGAATTTTGTTTTCCTTAAACCCCAATTCTGTTTCAACTATCAATACACTTGAGTCCAAATTATGAAACAGGATTAGATTTAATATAAGTGGACACTATCAGTTGACTATAGTGCTCTGTGGTTGGTTGAAATTCCCACTGGAGGGCGTGTTGAGGGATAGTGTCCACTTTGATTAAAGCTTTTTTTTAAGCTTAATTAGGTAGAACAAAAAATATATACAGTAGAACACAATGAAATATAAAGAAAAACAAAAAGATTAACACGTTCGTTACCAAGCCAATTTTTTCAAGTTTTACGTAGGGACCAGGCGGTAAAGTTGCTGTTGCATCCTGGGGACCAAATTTTGGTCCCCAGGTTTTTTTTTGTTGCATATTTGGCATCGTATTTGTACAAGAATCGATCCTATATCTGTTCTAATACTAACAACCTACCTCCAAAAGACCATATATGGATGTCCGGTCCCTCGTTAAAATTTTGATAACAGCCACATGTGTGTTTTCGGTCCCAAAGAAAAACACAAAAACATCCACATATGGCCGTTCGGTAACGAACGTGTTAAACAAATATACAAGAAGGAAAAAAAAGAGAGAAATGTCCTACCTAAAGGGCGGGGTTATTGCCTGTGGCAATCTCTTCCACCCAACCCTTATTCTGTTTCATAATTCGGGCCTTGGACTTACTTGAGCTCATCAATCCGGAAAGCGCTGCACCCGTACACGGAAATACCAGACATGTTGGCGTCTATCTGGGCGGCTTGGGTGCCTCTCTTGAGACGAATGGTGGGGATGACCAGTGGCTCTATAGCCGGCACATCTAGCTCTGGTATGCCTGGGGAGAAGAGTAAGTTTTTGCTGGATCAGAAGTGGGATAGGTAAGGATGAACCCGAGTTTAGAAGATTTTTTTTTTTTTTTAAAAGATGAGTGTTTCACAGCCGTTTTTTTTATTCGTAGCCATGAAACAGGAGCTACTGTAGACGCTTGTGGTCTGTGTTGTAGCCTGCTCATCCCGTAGTATGCCTCCCCACTGATGGGCGAGAAGTGACACAATACTTCCCAATTAGGTGCTGGGTCAACACGAGCGCACCGGAAGGTATCCCTTACAAACAATTGTAACCAAATTAAGAAAACAAATTTTTTGTCGGAACTGGGGATCGAACCCGGGGCTTTCCGCATGGTAAGCGAGTGCTTAACCACTGAGCTAATCGTGCGCATAATAATATATGAGACCAAGTCCTCATTCCAGAATCCATTCTCACTCTCATAATCCAAATAAAATTTAGGGCGGAATTAATAAACGTTTTTGTAATACCTCTGTGGCGCTAAGTCACGGATTGCGTACTGTGTGAGATAGGGAAAACAGACGCTTAGCAATGACTTGTGATGTAGAAATTGTCTATTAATTTCGCCCTTAATCTTTTTAGATTGTTTCAGATAATATGAGCAAGGCATGACTCTATTAAAATTAAAATAAAAAAATATCTACCTTCAGCTAGTTTCATCCTGAGGTTCTCAATAGAGTTGTTGATGCAGATGTGAGCCTGGGGATCATCCCTCTGACAGATGTGGATGTATTCCGCTGAAACAGAAAAAAAATAGACTAAATATTTGCCTCAATTGGAACTCGAAAAAGCGCCCTTCGTATCACGAGTCCACAGATAGAGTTGTTGATAAAGATGTGATAGAGATTAGCCTTATCAATCATCGATTAGCCTTATCGAGTTAGCGATCAATCCCTCCCTTACCGCGTTGGGTAGTTTAGGGCGGAATTAATAGACGTTTTTGTTATACCTCTGTGGCGCTAAGTCATGGATTGCGTTCTGTGTGAGATAGGGAAAACCAACACTTAGCAATGACTTGTGATATAGAATTTGTCTATTAATTTCGCTCTTACTGTGCACTCGTAGTCAAGTGGTCAACACGCTAGTCTAATTTTGTCCTCATTAATTTGAGGTTCTGACCACATAATATTAAGACTCGGAGGGTTAGGGGGTAGAAATGCTTTGAGCGTCAACCTCGCCTGGTGGCTACATTCCCCTAAATAGAGTTATTATTATCAAGCTATAAATGTAGCTAAAATCTATTACACACATCTTATTTTACAAACAATTTATTATTTTAAATTCGAAGAGAAGTTATCTACATACCTACCTAGCATCTATTAAGTTATCATTACCGAGCTATTTTCTTTAGTCTAATAGTTTGATGTGAGGAATTTCGCTAAAATCAAACACTCGTAGTACCTATAATTACTCTGTGGTTAGATGTTATGAAGTTTTATTTTCTTAGATTCTCGAACATCTTATCCAGAGGTTGAATGAAGGACAGTAGAGGTTTGGGTCAATCTGTGTGTATACATGTACAGGGTGTAAGGAAAAACACGGACAAATAAATAAATTATGGATCACAAAGTGACTCAACATCTATTTTGAGAAAAAAATCTCCTTTTTAGCTTTTCTTGTTACACATTCCAGTTATTCTCAATAAGATTTTTTTTTTCTTTTTTTACTCTGTCTTATCCCGCTTGAGCAGGGTCGATGTTGTTCAACCTCATGGTTGAGGTTGGTGGGTTTTGGCACATTTTTTACGGCTGGATGCCCTTCCTAACGCCAATGATTCTATTTAATTTAACGTCCTGGATTAGGACGGGGGTTCTACCCTTCATTTGCTGGGAATCGTACCAGCTACCCACATTAACCTCATCCAGCCTGGGTAGGACCGGAATTGCCAGCCTCACTTGTTCGGAGGAAACAGAATTTTCTCTGCTAAAAGTCTGCTTAAACCGGGAATCGAACTGAGGATCTCTGGACTACGGGTACCTAGTAGTCACAACCGTTACGCCACGGAGGCTGGCTGTTTTTGTAACGCACGTTCCAATTATTCTCAATAAGAACAAGTAGCAAAAAAAAGTTATGATACCCATTTTTGTTAATTTTATTGCAACTTCAGTGAAAATGTGAAAAAAATAAAAAATACATTATTATTGCTCATCTGTAATTTGGACCACCACAAAATTATTGGATCATCGCATCGATCACAATATTTGTATACGCACCGACCTCGGTAGCTTGATCGATAAGGCGGCGGACTTGTAACCTGGAGTTTGGTGGTTCAAGAACTGATTTTCAGCATAGATTTAGTAAAACGAGTTTGAGTAGTTGTGACATCACGAAAGTGGTTAACACAAATGTGATAACTAACTAACTTTATTACTTTGTCAATAACCTACGTCGAATTTGAAAAGAAAGCTTGGTACTTACGGATGGCAGACAAGATGTAGCAAACATTGATGGTCAGAACTAAGATGATCAGGAAACATTTGGACTGGGGTCTTCCAGACTGAGATTTCGTCATCTTGATTGGTTGAAATAGCACATGAACCAGTTTTGATTGGTTGAAATCTTAAGGAATAGATTCCGATTGGTTATAAATTCTCATAGACTGCAATGGTTATTGTGATATTGATTCAAATCAATTGTCAATTCCTGTGGAAAGCAATGCATTAGTCTGTGGATATACAAAACAATAAGTACAGTAAAATACAATATCAGCAGAACATACATGATGGATAGCCAACTTGACCTCAGATCGAACGCCATTTTTTGTAAATTGCACACACGTAATTTTTTTATTAGAAATTTCATTAATTGTTCAACACAGGGAAAATTTAAAACATAGCGACAGTCATATCAAAGTGTTCCTAAGAAGTTTTAAGTAGACCTGTCATTTAAGTTCAAGTGGATAGAGTAGACCCGTGGTTGAAGTAGACCCGTGATTTAAGTTCAAGTGGATAGAGTAGACCCATGGTTGAAGTAGATCCCTGATTTAAGTAGACTCGTGGTTTAAGTAGACCTGAGGTTTAAGTGCAATTAGATAGAGCAGAAATATTTCTACCTAGACTAGATTTTATCAAGATAGCCCGTTCCAGAAACACTTTCCACGACTTCAAGCTTTTTCGTATAATATCCAACGAAAATGACAGTCGTCTGCTTCAGGAGGACTTGAGTGCCGTCAACGCTTGGCTGAATGAAATCCAGTTAAAGTTCAGCATAAATAAGTGCGATGTCATGACGATCAGTACCAGGAGATCAGTGAGCGTATACAACTACATCATTGACAATTCTGCTATAAGTCGAGTCGAATCAAAAAAAGATCTTGGTGAAACCTTTCAGACGAAACTGAAATTCGACCAACATATAGCAGATATTGCTAAGAAAGCTTACAGAACTTTGGGCTGGTTGTCAGACACAGCTACTTTTTCACCAGCATAGACACAATAAGACTGTTGTATACCTCACTAGTGCGTAGCAAACTAGAATATGCTTCGGTTATTTGGGCCCCCCAGGCTAAGTCTTATGTGTTGGTGCTGGAGAGAATTCAAGCTAGGTTTCTGAGATCTTTGTTCAGAAGAGAAAATGGATTTTACCCGGCGTACCCTAATGCCATTTCTTATGCATTGCTGCGGGAGAGCTTTGTGATTGAAACATTGGAGAGTAGACGGGAATACAATTACATACTGTTGTTGTACAACATCTTCAACAATAAGATAGACATCCCCTCTGCTCTACAATATATATCACTTAGAGTTCCCATATTTGGACTACGGACTAGAGAAAACCCTCCTTTCTTCTCATCTGGTAACACACGAAGTCCTGTGTTTGCCTCATCAACGCTGCCCACTGCCATGGCGATTTTTAATAAGAATGCCACAGTCCTGGACATTGCCGACAGCCTTGAACAATTTAAAGAGAAAGCAAAGGCTATTTTATATATTTAATATTTTGCATGTAATTGTTCATATTTTTTTGTATAGATGTGATTAGATGTAAATTAATTGATTTTGTAATTGCCTACATGTTAGGCGTAAAATTGATTGTAAAAAAAAAAAAAAAAAAAAAAAAAAAATCCCCAAAGCTCCATTTCAACCGTCACATAACGCAATCTGATTTGCTAATTTGAACGCAATAACCAGAGTGCGTCGTGTGACGGTTGAGACAGAGATTCGGGGATTTTGAGAGTGTTTCTGGAACGGGCGACAGGAAGGTCAGTGCATTACTGCCCTCCGTCACACTCCTCCCAACCTTTACCTAGACCTATGCTTACTTAAATTACGTACAAAAATAAATAAATAAAATTACGCTCTTTGTAAAATGTTGAAAAGTTACTTACTGTAAAATGTTGACGGTTTGATGGCTTCTCCTTTGTACTTTGTGAAACTGGTCAATCTAATTTTCTCTAAACTTACTTATTATTTTCATCTATAATTTTAATTAAAAAAGATCTGCCGTTATAATGAATCATTTGCTTTACGAGTGTGTTAAAAACATTATGCTGCTCTGATTCAATATGAAAACTTGAGCTTTTCACTCAACAGCTGATCTGAAATTGTTGAATTTATAATAAACACTATTTTTGTTTCAGCTTCTGAATGAAATGCTCAAACTTGTAACCAACAATTAACTACAAAGCTATTATCTCAGATGATAAACAATTTGAATCTTAGAGACGCGTTACGGGGAAAATTTTCAAGAGTAGTTTTATACGATTATTAAAATGAGTTATTACTACATTGCCGATATTCTAATAGGATATTACCTACTAATTATTGCAGACTTAGCATATCCAATTATGCCTGCTCGCCGTAAAAGTTACGATAGTAAACCAACAATTAAGATCTGCCTTCAAGAAGGAAGGACAAACTTTAGAGGATGTAGTTTCGGACCTTGTGGTATCTGAAAACATAACTTAACAGTATCTTGGAATACATTGAATAATTTAAATTATAAGTAAAAAATTGCATGTGTCCTAATTAGGTATGAAAATTGAATGGATAAATTAACTAACCCATCCTTGGTGTATCTTGGAACATTCCAGCTGAATAATATGAATATCTTAACAGCCTCTGAGCTCAGAGAATTAACTGAATGGATGATCTGAAAATACGAAGGGGTACGATAAAGTGTTATTTGATTTGGGAATCATTCAGATTGAATATTATCATTCAGATTGAATATCGGATTGAATATGAATATTTTTGTTTACCTTCATGTATTGCCTGGGAAATAAAATAATATAAAGAAAGTTCATCTCCAATTTACATGCCGTTCTCGAGTTAAAAAACTCCCTGTAAATATATGTATAGTGAATTTCCTTGGGGTATCTGAAAATTCTATCAAAATAATCTGAATGGGGTATCTGAAAAATATCTTGGAATAAATCTGAATGGGGTATCTGAACATTATAGGTATGAAAATAATGTGAATGGGGTATCTGAACATTCTATGAAAATAATCTCAATAGAGTATCTGAACATTCTATAAAAATAATCTGAATGGGGTATCTGAAAAATATTTTGGAATAAATCTGAATGGGGTATCTGAAAAATATTTTGGAATAAATCTGAATGGGGTATCTGAACATTCTATGAAAATAATCTCAATAGAGTATCTGAACATTCTATCAAAATAATCTGAATGGGGTATCTGAAAAATATCTTGGAATAAATCTGAATGGGGTACACATTCTATGAAAATAATCTCAATAGGGTGTCTGAACATTCTAGCAAAATAATCTGAATGGGGTATCTGAAAAATATCTTGGAATAAATCTGAATGGGGTACACATTCTATGAAAATAATCTGAATGGGGTACACATTCTATGAAAATAATCTCAATAGAGTATCTGAACATTCTATCAAAATAATCTGAATGGGGTATCTGAAAAATATCTTGGAATAAATCTGAATGGTACACATTCTATGAAAATAATCTCAATAGAGTATCTGAACATACTATCAAAATAATCTGAATGCGGTATCTGAACAATATCTTGGAATAAATCTAAATGGGGTATCTAAACAATATCTTAGTATAAATATGAATTGAGTATCTGAGCGGTCTGAAGAGGTATCTAAAATAAAATTGGCATCTTTAATATCTAAAATTGTACTATAAAAAGTATTGTATGATATACATCAGTCCAGTGGGAAAACTGAGGATTTATTAAATTTAAAAATATAATTATTAGTGTAGTGACTATACCGAGTTATTAATTCAAGTCTATAATTTATTTCACTGTAAGTAAAAAAAAACGTGCTTTTAGAGATCCTTCCGCTTAGGTTTTTTTCAAAACGAAAAGAATTCATTGACTCGTAATCACAACACAGAACTGTCACTTTTTTTACCAATTTATCAAGCCATACAAAACCGACTGCAGTGAATTTTACATAACATTACTCACGATTGCCGGGCGGTCAATACTGTTAGGTATTCGATCTTGAATATAAGTGGTTATTAATTGAATCTCGACCTTTACCTACTCTGAAGTCTACATAATATATACTTGTAACGTATAGATAGTAAAGATATACAAAGATATCTGTAGCTGTACAGTTTCCATAGGTATACACTCTGCAGCAGTGGTATACACAACAAAAAAAAATACACTCAGCAGCAGTGGTTTTCAACATTTTGTATGAACGCCTACCGTCCTCCATGTATAAATTAAAAATGTTATCTAAATACCCCTTGAAAACGTTAGAAGAAACTTAATTTGAAAGTTACAGAAAAAACTTGGAAGCGAATTCTATCCTAAGTAGCATCGAAAGGACATTTGAAAGCCCCGCAGATGTCATTCGTAGGTGCTCTGTAAAATTTAAAAGTTATTATTATTTGTGTTAATCACTTTAGTGATATCACAACTACTCAAACTGACTTTACTAAATCTATCCTGAAACCGGGACGTGAACAACCGACCTCCAGGTTTTAAGTCCGCCGCCTTATTTAGCAAGATACTGAGGTAGGTCTTCTTTAAAATATTCATAAACTTTTCAGGGCGGGGCTTTTACCTTTGAAACTTCAATCTCTGAGAAGCGCAAACTTATAATAACTATCCATATTAACTCCACCCACAGCCACAGTTGTAAGTCGCTTTTTTTACATCCAACATGCTGTGTGCCCGTACTTCAAAACGGGACTAAATTGAAAATTAACAGAGACATGCCCGTATTGATGATTACGGCCATGCTTTTTTGTTATTTTTACAATGTCTTCGGGTAGCCTAATTAATCATAAGCGGATTCTATTCTCATTAGTTTCTAGCTATCTGTTATCATTTTTTCTGTTTCGCGAAACCCGCTCGAAAGTCCGAGTGCCCTAAACGCCCACGGAAGCACCAATATTATGTGCATGAAACTTAATCAAAAACATCTTCAAGACCATAAGAATATACTCCTAAAGTTTTGAATTAACTGGATAAGTATAGTTTCTGAATGCAGAGAGAGAGAGAGTACAAACAGACAGAGTAACAAATTGTGATATCAATAGTGGTTCTGTGAACTGTAAATCTCACACAGATTCAACTATCGCATTATAAATGTTGAGTCAAGCATGAAGACATCAAGACCTTTTATTCAATACCCCACTCGATAGGTTTTTATTTAAAAATATCAAGCGGAATGGCCTAATTCGACCCAAAAGCTATAGGTAAAATTTTAAGACCCCAATGAACATGTATACAAAATTTAATCAATTTTGAATAATCCGTTCGAGAGTCATCGCGGATCAGACAGACCGACAGACGAAAGCGAAATCGTCCAGTATGCAAGTTAAAATAGAACCTCACTTTGAGGTCGCTTCGCTCCCTCACTGTGTTCGGTTAACTAAGTTTTTGCTTAGCTTGGAACTTGAACCACCGACTTCCATATTACAATTCCTCCTTATCGATGAAGCTACTGAAGTCGGCGATTGATCAAATCCATCCATACTGACGGATTCCTTAAAAAAAAAGATAATATGGGCGGTAGGCCCAAACGTTTACCCGCCACTGATCTGTACTTTAGAGTAAAGTGGTTCCAGGTATATTCTACAGTGAGTAACAACCTTTACCTACTCTAGAGTAGGTAAAGGTCAATGTTCCTGTACCACACGCCTCTGATGGTCCCCAAGAACAACCGGAACCAGTTATACAGGGTGGTGTGTACGATTAGCTTAGTGGTGAGATTCTCGCTTACCATGCAGAAGATTACGGGATCTAATTCCTGAGGTGACAAAATTTTGCAGAATTTTTTTTTTGACACAGTGATAATTGACATTATAATATGAATGACCCGTCGTTAAATGTCAGAAAAAAAACTGCTACCCACATTAATTTAACCCAGGATCGGTTGGGCCGAAATTCCAGCATCACAAAGTCTTCACCTCGATGGACGTTGCTGAACTTTGGTGATCCTACGAGAACCGGTGTATTCAACGTGCCATCGATGGGTTATTTTCTAGTTTTGCTTCTAACTTTACGCTGCCAATGCGATGAATAGAAAGAGATGATTGAAGATGGTGCAGGAGTAGACTATAATTATAAGTCAATAAATAAATATATCAATCAGTATTTCATGAAAATTAAAATAAAAAAATAAATAAATAAAAAGAGAGAAGCGTCCCCACCGTATCAGATGATTGTAGCTGAGGTGTTACAGACTAATATTTCAAGGTTTCTTATGAACTGTGGACTACACATAAATATAAATACTTGTAGGCAAATGTACCTAGATAGGAAATCTAAGACCGCGAAAGTCTGACCAGCTATACTTTATACTGGACGTCTTAACCGACCTCAGTAGCTTGATTGATGGGACGGCGGACTTGTAACCTGGAGATCGGTAGTTCAAGACCCGGTTTCAGCGAAAAATTATTAAAGTGAGTTTGAGTAGTTGTGATATCAGGGAAGTGATTAACACAAATATGGTAACTTTTTAAATCTAAATTTTCTGGATGTAAGTTTGATGATTGAAATTGTGTGGTTGGGTGGAATTATAATGAATTATAATGGCAATCTGTTCCACCCAGAAATACTCCTTAACGTTTGTGACCATAGAGCTCAAACACCCTGCATAATTTTTTTATGAAGAAATTCAATTCCAAATAGAACTATAATGTCTAGCACATTGCATAATCAATAAATAACAGGCGTTCATACAAAATGTGATAGTGTGTGTAGGTGCGCATAACTTTAATTCTATGTTATAATATTCAGCTCTAGGACTACTTGTCTTACGATGACGGTCTAAATAAAGTTTAATAAAGTTCATAATATTGATATACCTAGATAACAATAAAATTGACCCTCCCGATATAAAGATCTATTTATTAAAAGTATAAACTTCTCAGGAAAATTTGTTCAGGACTGGAAGTTATTCTACTCAAAGCTAGGTAGGTAGGCACTAGGTACGTACTGGTTTTTTCGCTTTTGTTGACAGACTTTAACGCTTAGAACGTATTAACTATGTATTTGTTTTCATTCTAGCTGTGATGGTATCCGGTCCTGGAAGCTATACGTGTAAGGAATTCAAACTGCAATAAATCGTCTATTCGGAAGCTTCTACGATGATATTTCCAGACGTAGCTAGGAAGTTGCGATTAGCGTGAGGCTTGCAGATCTGACGGACGATTAGGTGGGAAAAACGGTCACAAAAATCAGAGATAATATAATGAAGTAGTCACAGCGGCCAAGTGGTATAGTTCCCTGTGGTGCAGGTGACCTGGTAATCCAGGTAGCGTAGGGATCCGTTGGTTCGAATCCCACACAGTGCACGCATTTTTCCTCATTAATTTGAGTGTGACCACATAATAATAAGACTCTGAGGGTTGAGTGGTAGAAAATGCTTTGAGCATTAACTTCGCCTGGTGGATACCTCTAAATAAAGAGTATTATTATTATTATCCTAGCCGGGTAGTGTTTTTTCTACTTTCTACTTTAGTTGCTGTTGTAACTATCTTGGCTACAGCTGGGGTAAAAAAATATTTACATTTTTTGACTTAATGACATTTTTTCTCGAAATTTATCGCTACAACCTATCAGCTCAAAGCGAGAAAGTATTAGGCAAGGGTCTGAGGTTTCATTTGACATATCGATCACAAAATTCAGATTAGCCGTTTTTTAGCTACGCCGGGTAAGGACAAAAAATGGATGGGTGACATAATATTTTTTCACTTTTTTTACTTTTCTGTGGGTGTGTGTGAGTGTATGTGGTGTGTGTGTGGGTTGTGTATGATGTGTGTGGTATGGTGTGTGTGTGGTGTGTGTGTAGTGTGTGTAGTGGGGTGTGCGGTGTGGTGTGCCTTTGTCTAATGGTCTGGCGAAGCGGCGCGTGTAACCCGCTAGTTATGTATAAAGAGGTTTCTAATATAGTCAGTTCTCTATTACACATTAACAGGTGACGCAGGGACCTGAGATTTTCTCTCTTAGAGTTATCTATTATATCGGAGTCCATTATATTCAGGTTCGACTGTATTGCCTACTTCACTACCATCACCTACAGACTCTTCATCTTTCTAATCAGGCACTCATACCTACACATGGAAGTTAGCAACAGCACACAATTAACAACAACAAATATAATTATGGTTGCTATTGTTAATAGTGGGACTACTGCAGCAACACTTGCCAGCCACTTTTTTTTATAAAGCCCATGTTAGATGTATTATAGGTAGCTACATTTTTTTTCCTTCTCATTTGCTCATTATATATGCATCGCAGGTCATTCGAGATGTTATGTATAAACACACACTCACATACAAACCATCCACATCTATCACAGAGCTATGTCCATCCATCAAAATAATTGACTTCCTAGATTTTTAAACGCGGAAATATTATGACCAGGGGAGTTAGAGAATATTGGTCAAGGGGAAGGATGTCCGTAAGAGGGTTTGGGTATATAAAAAAAATTGTAAATGAAAAAAATATTAATTTATTACAAATAAATCTTATCTTAATCTCCCTCAAGTAGTGTGTATGACCATAGATGTTGACATGAACCACTATAATCTAATAAAAGATAGATAAATAGATAAAATCTTATTCAAGGAAAAGGAAAATTCCTATAATTTTGCGCTACGCACGAAATGATTAAATAATAACACAAAGAAACACATTTATTTATTCGTCAAATTTTATATAATTTTCATATTATTTTTATTGTTTGATGTTAAAATAAATAAGAAAAAACATTTTCAAACCATGATGTAGTAGGTAACAATTTTGGCACAGCGAGTCAAAATTTGCTCGAGTGAAAAAGTGCTCCATAAGTGGATCCCCAACTGTACTCCTTAAAAGGACCCCTAAGTTTGCTTGATAAAGAAATATCTGAAATTTAAAAGACATATTTTTAAATACAATTGGTAAATGATTTTTATTTCAGCTCAAGAGATAAGTTTACTTTTTGAATCCACAGGGGTCAAATGTTGAACCCACAACATTGGATATATTGTCAACTTTGTTATTCCTTTGCAAGAGCAATATTTTATTTGCAAAATCTTAAAATAAATAGCTAAGAGATTTTTTTGTTGATTTAAACAGAATACTATGGGTTAGGAAACATTTCAAAACTTCAAATTTTATTATTTCTAGACAGTAATTTGAACCAGCAATGGCCAGATCAGACAATAGTGACTGCCTTTTTATAATATTAATAATTAATAATAATTTTATATTAATAATAATAATAATACTCTTTAGTGGTAGGTAACCACCAGGCAAGGTTAATGCTCAAAGCATTTTCTACCACCTAACCCTCAGAGTCTTATTATTATGTGGTCACAAACTCAAATTAATGAGGAAAAATTCGTGCACTGGTTGGGATTCAAACCAACGGATCCCTACGCTACCTGGATTACCAGACTAGTGCCTTAACCACTTGACTACCAGTGCACACTTTTTACCACATAATGAAGAATAGTCTCCCCTGTTAGGTATCGTACGTAATGACCTATTCGCCCAGAACATACCTAATGGTTGTTGGGGTTTTTTCGTACTAATGCTGATGGTTTTGGCAATAAATTCCAGGTTTGAATTGGCTGGACGATGGGAAGATCTAGACAGATAGGTGTGGATAGGCCGAGGGTCGAAGCCTTGACCTCCGAGCTGCGTTGAGCATTACCCAGAAGTGAATTCGAATGGAGCATGTACTGGATGGGTATACTGAGATAAGCACGAGTTAAATGCTAATAAATGGGAATTAAGACATAAAAATTATACAGGATAGTCTATAAATATTGTAAACCATTGTGCAAAGTATTGGGTACACCATAATAACCGGGCCTTCATCAATCCTATATGATGAGACGTAGTTACACCGTCTTTTGAATAACACGTAATTATAATACAAAGACATGTAGAATGTATTTTTTTAAATTTATTTACAGGGCGAAACCTGAAAATTTCTTTTTATAAACACTAATAAAAATGAAAGTATTATAGGTAAAAAGTATTATGGGAAAAAATCTTTTTCATTGACAAGATAAATGTAGAAATTTTATTTTCAAGCTGTTTTGAAAACAATATCTTGAAGATAATACCCGGAATTTTCAATACAATGCTGCAGACGATTTTGAAAACTTCTGTGTAAACTGTGAAGAGGTTCTATTTTGACGGGGATACGTGCAATTTCTTGACAGATTTACATCTTCAGCACCTCGAGATTCGTTGGGAGATGCTTCTGCCTTTGCCTCAGAGGAAAAAGATTCGGTGAGTGTGCCTAGCAAGAAGTATTGCCTGTCTGGACTAAAGATGATCCAGAAAACATTGCTCTCAAAATGTCCAGAGTCACACGAACTGTATTGATCGAGGTTTTCGAAACATCACCGAACTAATCTTAATAATGTGAATAGTATTATGTTTGATTTGTGTTTGATCACATATTTGTGTTTACATTGAAAAATATTTATTTTTATTTCCCCATAAAACTTTTTTTAGCATTTCATAAAAGAAACTTTCCGGGTCGCACCCTGTATATAAACAATAAGATAGGTAGTATAGGCACGAGTTAGGAACCAAGCAGGTATGATTTATACTAAATGGGTACCTCAAAGTACCCAGCACAGTTCAGCACATGGTTACATAAATAGGTAAGTGTGTGGTTTGTGTAGATAACTTCTGGACTTCAGGTTGATAAATGTGTTGGACATTAACGCTGCCATTCTAGTTGAGAAAAATGATGTTGCCTGAGATAAAGACTTTAAATTGATTACGTCCTTGAACTTTAGCTGTAGGAACATTGTTTTGGCGAAGACTTGGACTGATTCAGGCTAATCAACATTTGAGACAAACACTACGTATAATAATAAAATTGTTTACCAACACACAATTATCTTTTGGGCAGTGTTGTATACTCCTATTGTTATTACCTGGGGTTTTACGTCCCATTCAACAGCTAGGTCATGTCAAAACGAGGTAGTAACCCTCCATTCACAGAAAACCTACAAACTTTCTACCCAAATTAACCTCACCCAACCTGGGTTGGGCTGGAATGCCAGTATCACGAAGTCCTCACCTTGCTCTGGATGTTGCTTAACTTCGGTGACCTTAAGAGAACCAGTGCATTTAAAGCCCCATCGATGCTGGCTTTGTTGTACATTGATCTCTTTTATAATGGATGAGAGTTTAATGAATTGATGACCAACGATTCATTAATTTTGGAAATAACTCTATAGAAAGAACGTAATATAGACTTGGAAAAATAAATATCCAGCAGTGTTCACTCATGAATATTTTTTTGAATGATCACTTGGTCATTTAAAATAATATTAAAACACCAAAAGTGAGCAGTTATTGTCATCATTACCAGAGAAATAGAAAAGAACAGTTAAAGAGTGATTGATGGAAATGCAAGCCACTTGTTGAAGTGTCATCCCTACTTCTGCAGACCCTTATGATCTTTCAATTTCGGGATGCTTTGGCCTTGCGATATGCACAAAAAATTAGTTTACATGAGCATTGTGGTGGTTGCAACGAGCGTATGGATGTATGCCACGCTCTAAACTGTAAAAAAGATGGTCCATTTAAACATGGCCATAATAGCCTCCGAGATGATGGAGCTGAAATGGCGAAACTGGCATTGCTATCAGTTAGTTGTGGACCATACGTGAATGAAATGGACTACAACACCTGCTTTATATTTATATTGTTCTCCAATTAGGTATCATAACTAAAACGTATTTCATTGAATACTTGATTTCAAATAATAATAATAATGAATGATATTTTTATACATAGATATTTCCGATAAAATACATGATTTTATTAGTCATTTATTTATCAGGAAGAAGTAGCTGAATGCCTTCACCCATATTGTCAATGTTGTACTGATACCTAAATATCCGGAAAATTTATAAACTTAACCCACATTTTGTCTTTACGTTTTATAAATTTATAATTTCAGTAAAAAAGCATGATTTAAAAATCAGAGCAGGAGTGTGCTTAGAGTTTTAAGGGCAATAAACCGAAGCGTCTTTAAAGCACATGGGTCAATAAATTGAGCCGTTCAATATTGGACTAAAAATAGTTTTTAAGGCAAAATAAATTGAAAAATGAACAAATGCGGGAAATGTGATAGGTAAATATTGGACTGAAAACAGTTTGCAAGGCACAAATGAATGGGAAAATGAAAAGTAGAGAGTGAAAAATTTGAGAAACAAAATATTTCTATTGAAATTGAAATTGTAAAAACAAAATACTAGTATTTTTTTTTTTTTTGTATTAGTAGAAATTGAATAGATCCCTTTGAAATTGAATTGAATTGAATAGAATACTCCCACCACAAAACAAGAGGATTGTATCCGGTATCCCTTTAGTGTGGGGTAGTCGCATGAAATATATGTTACATATTATACCTATTATGTACAATTTTATTATTAATGCAAATAAATTACAAGACGAAGGGACAAAAATTATTTGACCTTTTAGTGCGGTGGTACGTGCTTTAATTTTCGTTATTCTCTTCTCGCACCCTTTCAATTAAGTTTATTTGTCAATTTATTTAGTTGTAATGAATATTGTATTGTTATGCGTTAAAATGAACTAGATGAAGATAAGTTATTATTAAATTAAACATATGTCTTTGTTTTTCATAAAGTCAAACATCCGTTTCATGTATTTTCTACATATTTATAAACACAGACTCTGCCACTGAATATAATGTGTAATCAAGTTTATATTTGATTGAGACAATTTATATTTGATTGAGACAATCATCTCACAATAATAGATAGACGACCATGAAAACATATGAAGATGAACAAAATTATCTAAAATAACCGTCTTAACGGGTTTTAGATATTTTTCAGAAACGTTTAGTATTGTGGGGTTATGTAGGCATACCCATGTATACGAGATAAAACTAGTATAAATTTGATATTAAAACCATAAAATTAACCAACACCTTACAACATCCAAGGTGTAATACATTAACAATGATTTAATACAATAATAAATATTTTATTATTTAATCGCGTGATCATAATTCAATTCCGGAAGTTCTTGATTTGACGCCTGCACGAACGAGGCTGAAAATTATGAAGGTTAAAATGGCAATACTGGATCATTTATTATTATACATTGCTTTGCTTTACTATATTGCTTTACTTTAATACAGTTAATTCCATAAACAACCATGTCGACCTTTTCAGCCTCTGTAACAAGAATCAGGCAATGTATAAATAAAATACAAATAAAACACTCGCATTTACGAAAGAGATGTCTAGACTACTATTTAATAGTAGTTCAGACAGCTTTCATTACAAGAACCCCAAAAAGTCTAGTATTATTTCCCTTTAGTTTGTGTGAAAGAAATACTAGAATAAGAAGGTAAACGTCAAAAGATCAACATTTTTGTGTCTTTTTTGTGTGTTTTTTTTTTGCCTTTTTCAAAACCCTAAACCTACTTGTGGTCGGCATTGTTCAACTTACCCCCTCGAGATTAGGGCCTTTCAAACCTATTTATATTTTTTGACAGTTTATATTTTTCTCTCTCAAGTCCTGTTCCACTTTATCCCCGAATCTCATTTCAGGTCTTCCTCTGTCCGATGTACTTATCTTGAAGAATCTTATGTTCCGATTCAATGACATCTCACTGACAGAGAGCAGAATCCTTTCTGCTCAGACAGTTGTCAATGTCGTCACTGTTCATCCATTTAGCCAATTTGCAAGTCAAGAACGCAAATCAGGAGAATAAAATTAGAAATCCTGATCACAGAAATGGTTGAAATGTTGCCAAAGATAGTTTTATGGTTAGAAAAGTATTGACGGCTTTGTTTGTAGACATGGCGAACATTGATGATGACTAAAAACATTTTTTTTGCTAAGTAACTAGTTATTATTCTTGTTGTGAGCTTCAGTGTTTGGCCGACACGTCTCCTACTACGAGACTTAATGTATGTTTGATACAAAGTATAGACTTGGTCTCTTCTTGGCAGACTGGCATCATAAACAAGGTGTTTATAGAATAACATCTTATCTCTAAATCTCATTAGTGGCATTGAAAATTGAAATTATCTCTTTTTATATCTCAAAAATACACGAAATTCAAGACAAAGAATTAGTTCACAGCATTATTTCTGATCGTCAAGGTTCATTAACTCGTTTACTCACTTTTCTAAAGGTGTTTCCCCCTAGGTGTCTCGCGACAATGTCTAAGACCACCTCGACCACTGCGCCTTGGGAACCAGGAAGCAAAGCTTGCGTTTTGCAACGCATGGCGTTAAGTCACTCTATTGAGAATATAATTATATAACCTATGTAGTATGTATAGTATATCGAAGAATTTAGGGTGGAATTAATAGATGTTTATGTAATACCTCTGTGGAGCTAAGTGTCGATTTGCTTACTGTCTAAGGGCGGAATTAATAGACGTTTTTGTAATACCTCTGTGGCGCTAAGTCACGGATTGCGTACTGTGTAAGATAGGGAAAACCGACGCTTAGCAATGACTTGTGATGTAGAATTTTATTTGTCTATTAATTTCGCCCTAAATGTCTCAGAAGCGAAGGAAAATCAATATAAATGTTAGATTACAACAACAACAAAAAAATCTCAAATTCAACGAAAATCAAATTATTTGAGTTTCAGACTAACATACTTACTTACTCTTACTCCCATGATCATTTATACCTCAGTTAGTATTTGCAACTTTTCGTCTCTATTGAAAGCTGTCTGTAGCAATTGACTCAAAATAATAATCTTGTATAGGTATACAAATTACATAAATCCAAAAAGAAAATAAATAAAACGAATCTTGACAACAACATGTTTCTATCGTTAGACATGAAACCTGACCTATCCCTTTATCTCGACGATTGTTCATTCTTTCTTTCAACAAGCAAAGCACACATTGGAGTTATAGATCAGTAGTTATAGAAATATTTATTGATGTAATAAATCAAACTCCCTTGTCACTTGTTTCAATAATTCAGATTCTATTGTCATTGAAGTTAACAAGAACATAGATAAAAAACACGTAAGAGACATGGTTGACATTGCCAATTCCAATCGCCAACAGTATTACGTATTCTTTGGTATGCTAACATTTTTGATGTGTCGTTTTATTGGAACTAAAACTATGACAAATGCATGTTTTTAAAAGATATTAATGAGTGTTCCTCGTAAGTTAGAACCCATGTCCATGATTTCAAGGACGCTCAGCTTGTAGATGGTTCAGAGATAACTATTCAGAATATGCAGGACGTTGAATAGTAGTAATGTTTTTCCAACGTGGTATGTAGATTAAATGTATTCATAAGTGGATAGACAGAATTCAAATGAAAGAACATTTTGAAACAAATGTAAAATTGAAAAATAGAAGAGTAATGATTGAAACCATTTCGAAGAGAAAAGTCAATCTCGCAGGATTTGTAGAAACGTTGATAGACAAAAGAACAAGAGCACACCCTAGAAAATCAGTATTCAAAGACATTTGAATAATATTATTGAACTAAGAGAGTTCAGCCAAGAAAATCAGTATTCAAGACATCTGATTCATATTAGTGAACTTAGAGAGTAAAAGAAGAAGGCGATCTCAACATCGCCTACGCTACGATGAAAGCTACGTCGCGATGGTGGCGTAGCTTTTTTCTACATATCGCACACCTAATGCAAAAGGTATGTAACTCAAAAAAATCGATTGGGAAAGAAAATTCTCAAAAATCCTAAAAATAATAATAATAAACGATTTTAATCGCTTACTGAAAAATCGTCTTTTTTGAGTTACATACCTTTTGCACTAGGTGTGCGATATATTGATGTGAGTTAAATAAAATTTAGTCCAGCCAGCGTCGATGGCACGTTGAATACACCAGTTCTCATTCAGTCACTGAAGTTAAGCAACGTCCATTGGGGCTAGGACTTGAATACGTGATCATTAAAATCAAATCCTCGTATTCCTGGCTATTCCCGGCCCCACTCAGACTGGGTGAGATTAATTTGTGTAGCTGGTTTGTAAGTTTCCAGTGATTGGAGGGTAAAACCTCCGTCGATATATGACCAATTGACCATGCAGTTGAAAGAGACGTTAAAAAAATAGTCTCAAAGTGGCCAAATGTAGCTAGCAAGTTACGAAGGGTTAGCTGGTTGTTTGTAGTACCAACTTTATTATACTGTCAAAGTTGCATAGGTAACTAGTTGCATTTAATCAACTGTCAAGTAGAGAAAGCCAGACAATTTGAACTTTTCACCAAACGACAAAAAATAAAAACTGTGCAACTACGTACACTTTTGTTTATTTCCCTATTTTTTTACTTCATGTGAAAACTCTACTTTCTTATGGTCACTGTCAGATACATAATTCTTTTTTAACGAGCTGTACCCACACTTATGATATCCCATTGCATTGTTCAAACTATCATGGGCACGTCCACACTTTTCAAAACAATACATATCTTCTCCCAACAGATCTGATGCGTTGAAAGCGTCAAAAACATTCGGCAGTTCACAATTTTCGACCAATGTCATGTCACAATCATTAACGAATGGTAGTCGGGTCTTTCCGCAAGTTCCACACTCGCATGCGCACTTGTTACGTGCTATAATGGAGCAAATGTCCGTACAACGTAGCATCTCACAGATGTTAGTTTGCATTTTACGACAAGGTTCGTCTATTTCAGGTTCGGTAAGCATGAAGTAGGTGCACACGCAAAGTGTTACCCCAGCCATGACCAATGTGTAGAGCACTTCGTATGTGAGGGTTGCAACCAGTTTGAGCCAGCAGAACAGGCGGTTCTTGTAGAGAATACAGCTGAGCAAAGACTCAAATGTCTGCCAAAGGGAAATAATGGTCTCCGGTAAGACAGAGAGTAAAAATGTGATGACATTGCAGAGATCTGACGAAGGCATTCTATCTCTTGGTAATTAATATCTCGATTTATTATTTAATTACTGTAGAATTTGGTTTATTATATTATTTGATAATGATAACATAATGCTATTTCTCCAGATTTAGATATTTGGCTTGAAAATCCACAGAATTTTATTCATTTTTATATGTAGACGAATAATAATGCTGAGAATATTTCTAGATATCTGATAATATTATTCTAATGTGTTCAATTTTTTTCCCCCAGATGGATTTTCACAGTAATTTCTAAACTTTTGTTACAATAAGCCTCGGATTATTTTATCTTTACCTCACTGTTAGAGACACAAAGAGGCTTACCTTAGAATGCATAGATTGTATAGGTCTATAATTTCTTACTATTGTGATTTATAAAAAAAGCTGTCTCATAGAATGATGGATATAGTTTCCACTATTTACCTAGAGTGATCGAAATAAGAGTCAAAAATAATAATATTGACGAAGGTGAAAAAAAAAAAAATGTAAGAGAGGTACAAAAATAGTGAAACTAATTGGTAAATCCCAATAGAGGAACAATAAAATTAGGTAATTACAGCTCCAAGTAAAAACAGAGAGTGAAAAAAGTTTTGAACAGATCAAACAAAATAGAGAAGTCTCAGAGTGAAAAACAATAGAAAAAGTAAATGAACAGAAACTGCTTGCTTAAATAATCAGAATTTTTTTTAAAACTTTCCAATCAAAATTCCTTATTATAAGACAAGTGTAATAATGGCAAAATTATGCCCACCAATAGTGATCGCAGATAGTGGGGAGACAACTCCACTACAACAATATCAAAACAATAACTTATCCGAAAATCCAATTGAAAATTTCCCCGACAATCTCACCGTCATCCGAGCGTACAATCAGTTCACTTGTAGTTTTCCATCCGATCAAGTCTGATCTAGAGAAATCTTGAGGCAGAATTTTCGCCGGTAGAAAATCTTAATCTCAACAGGCAATTTTTATCTTTGTGTGATTGGAAAATCAAGCCAACCATCAACAGATTTTCCCAAAGTTAATTGAATTTACCGACCGATTATTTATCTTTTTATATAAAAACAATAATTATAGGTACGAGTTTTCCGGTATCACAGAAGAATACGAATAATTAAAACATATCAATCAATCTGTTAGGTGCTAATCTCGTTTTTAACATAGATAATACGTAATTGATGAGAACCAGTTTCGAGTCAGTGATTAAAATCTAATTTTATAATTATTTATAACGTTGATATAGGAATCCGTATTCATTTGAAGATCATCCAAGACACATTTGCAGTGTCAGACAGGCATTTTGAATTCAACAGATTGGACTGAAAATTTACAAAAGTTCAACTACATGAAATTTGTAGTAGAAGTTTAAGAAGTTCATTATCAATACTTGAAATTAAAATATAAACCGTTTTTTTTATAACCGTTTAGCTCAAGATGAACTCTTTTGGATCGTCCTCTCTATTCGTTGTTCAGTTCGTTGTTCTGTTCATCAGTTTTGTGGAGTGCAGTAAAACAAAATTACGTAAGTATCTATTTGATTGTTCTATTGGCTTTTCACTTATGGTTATGGGTTGTTTTCGAAGCAGGAAAATTGATATTACTAATAAATTTTTCATTTTTTTTTTTTAAAGTTGGACGCCTCAAAAATACTTAGAAATATGGTATTAGGGAAACTTCTTCTCTACTAACAACACATTAGCATGCAAATGTAAAATAACCAACCAATGTTGCTCCAGGTTTGGCATACTAAAACTTTGTGGTCAGTTTAACTCACCTGTAATTATGATACACTTATTTAATGTCTTCATTAGAAGTAGAATAGAATATGGGTCCCCCATATTTGGTGAACTTGATAAAATGAATGTAAATAAACTTGAAAGAGAGAGAAACATTTACAAGATCATTATAAATATGATCGTTTTCTAACACATAAAATATTTTACTCATATCTTAGAATATGCAAATACTTTGATATTACTTCACTTAGTTGCAGAAGAGACATGAACATATATATTTTCTTGTTTAATAATATACACAATCTAGCTCTATGTACATCATTCTTAGATAACTTCAAAATAAAAGTTCGAGTGTCTTCCTGTTCGAGTGTCGAATGAATATTTGTTTAGTTAGCCATTTTTTCAAATTTCAGAAATGTTAATCTAATAATAATAATAACACTCTTTAGTGGAAGGTAATCACCAGGTGAGGTTGATGTTCAAAGCATTTTCTACCACCTAATCCTCAGAGTCTTATTATTATGTTGTCACGAACCCAAATAAATGAGGAAAAATTCATGCACTGGGTGGGATTCGAACCAACGGATCCACGCGCTACCTGGATTACCAGACTAGTGCGTTGACCACTTGACTACCAGTGCACGATTTGATATGTACAATTTCATTTTTAAAGAATATTTTTGTTCCGTGAATTTTTTACTAAGCATAAGTGTACCTTTACTTTTTAAAAATCATCTTTTTCAATTTTTTCTTTGTTAATAAAATTGCATTTTTTGGCGTGGTGGCGTGCATTAATCCTTATGAATCCTGTCTGATTCTATTATTAAAATTTTACTCGAAGTTTTTAAAAACTCAGCTCTAGACTATCTTAATCTTTAATCAGAGGGCATGATAGTTCAAGGTCGTTTCTAAATCAAGGCCGTTGCAGTTGTAATCTGCAATGTTTTCTTCTTTTAAATAATTTATATAAATATTTTCAATACAAGTATTAATTAAGAGAAAAGAAGTTTTAAATAGCTTCTAAAGATTAATGGAGAAAATTGATGCTGGATAACAATAGCTAGTTAGTTTGGGTAGTTTATTTCTTTATCTAATTTTAAATCATTAAATATGATGTTAATGTTATTTTTTTATTATTGTTGTTGTTTTTGTTGTTCTCGTTGTTGTTTTTGCAGTTTATATTTTTAAAACCATTGTAGGCATTAGACATCCTAGTCAATGGCTTGCTGAATTCCTATATCAGATCTCAAAATATCACTGAAGTTATATCCATTTAGCAAAGTTTAAGCTTTTGCGCTTGGTACTCAAATTTGAACACTCTTGATGCTGTTTTCTAAGCAAACAAGATAGATTGTTATTTTACATTAAATGGAGGGAAAAACGAAGCTAAACGAAGCTTCATACGAAGCTAAACGACATAGGACACAATGAAGGAAGCAGAGCACGCTTTAGAAAATCAGTATTCAAAGACATCTGATTATTTATTGGCAACAAAAACAACAACTAAAAAGACTCTAAAAACGAATCAAGTTCAAGTTTAAGAAGAACAACGAGAGACGTGATATTCATAATCTCCCAAAGCGTTATGCAATTCAAGGCAAAATGCACATCTGCAGAAAAAACCAGATGGTAAAAATAAAACTACGTGGAATGTGGATTTTCATATCGGAGACCGGACTGCAACCGGTGTTACCGGTGACAATGAATATTTCACTCGTAGGCAACCGGTGTTACCGGTGACACCTCTGTTGCGTAAACAATGGATTGGCCATTGTGAGCACATGCGATGCCATAGGCAGTATCACTACCCTTGTTGATCAAGTTTTGTTTGATGACTTTGTAAATTACGTATGTACGCACTATATGTATAAATTCTCATTTATATTCAATAAATGAAACTTGATTGAAATTGTAAATTAATGCAATTTGTCAGGTGTAGACACTGGGTAAATATGTACTTACTTACTTACCGTGTTCATGTGTTATGTCATGGTTGTGGAAGGTTTGATAACCTTTGGAAGCCCAAGACAAGTGTTCTGGGCTCCATCCATGACCTGTGTGTAGTGTATTGACATAATGCACATAATATTAAGTGTAGTAAACATATTTATTACTGGGTAAATGTTCGAATAATAACCTGTTTCAACATTGCTATACCTTCGTAAAGCATACGTAGGTGTGCCTTGGGTACATTTTATCGTTAAAATTTTATCATTTTCTACATATTTAAGGACTTTCAAATGGTCGAACTTTAGCTCCAATACAAGTTCTGTGTTTCTATTTATTATTTTTTAGATACATACTGCACTGTCAGAGAAACTTATTTTTTGAATTTATAGTTTTAGTATTTGTGGGATACGTTTGTTTAAACTGAATGACTTATGTGTGACAACAAATAGGTTTTAAACTTAAATAATATACGAGTATTGTGTCTATTGTCATCAAGTTCCTGTTACCTATCTTGGTTTTTCATTTTGACCATTTGAATATTGAATACCAGTTTAACTTATTTCTTATTTTTCTAACTGATTTCAGCCGACTACATCACAAAATGTCCAGAGAAGGACCCTAACTTGGAGAAATGTGTTGCCAATCTTGTTGAAAAAATTCGACCCCATCTTAAAGAAGGTATGTACCTATGTAGTACAGAACGCAGTTTTATGGTTGTATTTTTGTCTTGATTCTTTTTCTATATTATAATTTTTATAGTAAATTATTCTTTTTTATGAGTATTTAAGCGTTCGTTTAGCTCAGTAGTAGGATACTCGCTTGCAATGCGGAAAGTCCCGGGTTGGAACCCCTGAGCTAACAAAAAAATTGTATATTTGGTTACAGTTGTTTGTAAGGAATAGCTTCCGGTGTGCTCGTGTTGACTCAGCACTTAAATGGGAATTATTTTGTCACTTCTCCCCCATCAGATGGGAAAGGATGGGAAATCTACAACACATACATACTTCGGGATGGGAGAGCTACAACACGGACTACGAAAGTCTACATTGGCTGTGAAACACTCATCGAAATAAAATCGTTACCAATCGTAGATAAAATCATTGTGTAGTTCAGAATAAGTGAATATGTATTCAGTGAACCTAAAACTAAGAAAGACTACTCAAATTTAGTCCCTTGTGATATTTACCAATTACTTTTCTTGGCCAAAACCAAATTGTAGGAATGTAGCTTGATTGAGGTTTCGTCAGTCAATCAAGGGTGAATCCCCGTTTTGAAGGATTTTAGAATTAGAAGAAACTTTGATGAAAAAAAATAAGATGATGACATTTGAGAAAAGACATTTCGAGAACCAAGTTCTTAAATTTCCAATTTCTTTCACTCCCCAGGTATTCCAGAACTAGGTGTTCCCAAAATGGAGCCTCTCATAATCCCAGAGGTCCACTTCTCCAGAGGGGATCTTTTCAAAGCCGTGGGAAAGAATGTGGTTGTATACGGTGGCACCAACTTCAAAGTTAGAGATCTCAAGTAAGTACCTACAATGAGAATGTAAACAGGGAAAATTCTTTTGTTAAATGACATGCGTAAACTGAAATTTATTGTGGTCTGACGCACTGCCGGGTGACAGGAATAATTTGAAATGCAATATTATGGATCGTTTTAGTTAAACCTGATGTAGGAAATTACTATTGGATTTTTTGGAACATCACATGACAGTTGATTTGGCCAAGAGAACTAGTCAATTGAAGAACTCGTCAACTGGCTTTCTTTTATTATTTCTTTTCTCGTACGTTTTCGTTCTCTATTGTACTTTTTCTTTCTCGTCCAGTAAGCTTCTTTTCTAGATGCTAAGTTTGGCTAAATGTTAAAGATTAACTCTCCGTCTGATTATTATCAATGAAATCAAAACCTGTTTCTTTAATTTATTTTTATATATCGATTTTCTTATTATTATTATTATTTTACGCTTTATTAAATTAGAACATAATATATTTATACAAACAGTTAATTACAAATTAATATACAAGAAGAAGTAATAATAAAAATAATAAATAATAAAGTTATCATGTTTACTAAATACACTCAAACTCGCTTTACTAAATCCACGCTGAAACCCGGACTTGAACCACCGACCTCCAGGTTACAAGTCCGCCGCCTTAGCGATCAAGCTACTGAGGTCGGTTAATTACAAAATAATATACAATATAAGAAGAAGTAAAAATCGAAAAAAACAGAATGGAGAAAAAATAAATAAATATATAAACATGTCCTAATTAAAGGGTGGGGTTATTTCCTTTGGCAATCTCTTCCAGCCAACCTTTTATGTATCGATTCCTCTATCATTCTCTTCCAGACTGGACAGTTTCTTTTATTTATTTTTTATATATCAATTTTCTTTTGATATTTTCTTCTTTATGTATCGATTCCTCCAACATTCTCTTCCAGACTGGACATGCAGAAGAACGTGTTCCTCTTGTCCGTATTCCTGCCTAAGATCACGTTCGAGGCAGACTATGATGTGAACGCCCTCATAATAGTTCCTATCAAGGGTCGTGGCCCCATGACTGGAAACGCCAGTAAGTATTCTATCCCCAATTCATCATCATATGGTGGCGTCATCGTGAACGATGGTAGCCAGACAGTGGAGGAATGACTCAGTACTTCTACCACTGTCTTCACAAGGAGGCTAATAATTGACAAAGGCCCCCAGAACCAAACCAATGCTGGTCTACTCCCTGTTTATAGTCCCCCAGCCAGACTCATCCCCAATTGCAAAGTCCTTAAGGAATAATTCTAATTATGTAGTATGTTTTAGAAGCAAGTTTCAAAACGATTTTCGACCAAAAGGAACATGTGTCAATTATGACACAAAATTGTAAATTTTAATATGGCCCAAAATTATTTCAGGAGCGAATCTCCAGGGAGACATTGTCTTTTGATTTACAAAAACCCATATAAAATTGAAATAATTTAAACGTAAAACCAAATTGATTCAGGATGTCTGCACTAGTGTATACAGTGTACGCGTGTACATTTGTTTGAGTTTCTATGTATGTAAACGTCTATTGCACATTTTAATGACGGTTTTGTTTAAGTGCTTAACTGAAGAAGCAATTGATTATTCGCATCATGATCCGAGTTAAATCTGATTCTTATCAACATTAGATCCATGGCTCATGACGCACAGACAGGTAATCAGATCTAAGATAACAAACAACCCACGTCATTGGTTGGTTGACTATGTTTTTTTCATGAAGAAAACTTTTATACCTTTCAATTTATAGTCTATTGACGTAACAAAACACCTCTTCTAAAGCATTCTTTATATAAATCTACTGTGATTTACTGTCTGATTTAACTTCTGCCAAATGTGTAACTGACTAGGTTATAAATATGTTGCAATTTTTTGTTACTGGAGAATTTTTCTCTTTGAGATTTCCTTACTCCCAAAGAGAAGAAGAAAACAAAACCAAAACTTCAATATTTGTATACTATAGTAGTTATATACAAGGAAGTATATTAACAATAATATTACTTTCGATATTAAGTAGTAAAATAAACGTTTATTTTTCTTTATACCTTATTTAATCTGACAATTTCCTTCAAAATAATGTATGATTTTATCTGTGGTGAAGCACAAGGCCTCTTCACAATTTTTGTGGTAAGTGCAGCATTACTAAGAGCCTCCTATACTTTTCGAATTCTATTACATTAATTTCTTTTTACTCTGGTAATGCCGCACTAGTCGTTACTCATACAAGTAACTACTCATTTTTCCTCACGAGGTATGAGTGGACCCCGAACATCCAACTACAGAGCAGAAAAATTCCTGCCCCGCTGGGAATCGAACCCAGGTCACCATGCGTGCAATGCCTAGCGCGCTAACTCACTCTGCCACGGTGACTCAATTTCCTTCAAAATTATAATCGTACTAATCTGTTTTCATTGCAGCCAAAATTGTGGGTGACGCTCTGCTCAAGGGCAAACGCTACAAGAAAGATGGCGAGACCTACTTGAAGTTTGTCAACCTCGACTTGAACATTGACATCGGTGACTACAACATGAAGCTCCGCAATCTGTTCAATGGAAACAAGGCGCTCAGTGAGTTTAATATTTTTTAAAATATCAGTTCGAGATAACTTTGAGATATTCAAGAAGGAGGTTGACCTTGATATGTACAAATAATATCTAGAAGTTAGCTACGACAAGGTCATTATTGTCTTCCTGATTTCTTCCAGATGTACTTGGTTAATGACAAAGAGTGTGAAAAGGTAAAAAGATAAACTGTCTGAATGTCTTCAGATTTGCGGTTAAAGGCTAAAATTAAGTCTTAGCCTTGTTAAGATTACATTGAAGAAACAAAAGATAAGAGGTTCAAAAATTACAAACTAGGTAATCTTCTTGAATTTGAGTAGAGGTTGATTTGAAATTTCACTGTCAGAATTGAAAATTGATGGAATCAGTGTCGCTGTATTTAGACCATATTACCAAATAATATTCCTCAGTATTGATTTTGTAAAGGATCATTCATTACCTTTATCTCTGCGAAACAATGGATAATAATTGTTTTAGTACTAGAACTATCCACATTCATTTTTCTTTCAGATGACAACGTGAACTTTGTCATCAATGACAACAAGGAAGAACTGAAGAGAGACTTGAAGCCTCTGGTGCAGACTGTCATCTCCAAACTCATCCTTGATCTGGTCAACAGCATCTTCAACAACTTCAGTCTGGATGATGTTCTTGGTTAAATCGAAGCTGATGTGCCACACAGTGACAATATCAGCCCATCTTAAGACCGAAGGTTGCAGTTCAAACTCATCTTCCTTCCAATCAAACTCAACTGGCGTATTCCATTCTCTCGAAACTACCAAACTTTTGACTGTTTTGTGTGTTGACGGGAGATTTGGATGGTTGAACGGAAAATGCGCCTGAACTGATAGTCTGAAGGAGGACAAATAGTGTGTGGGATCACAAGCATTTCTTTGACTGATTGTTCGACTTAAATGATATGAACAATGAATAAGGTTGATATACAGAGATTTTCTTTGGCGTTGGTGAACTTAAACAGTTTTTTCTGACTTATATGCGATGAACATTATTCAGACTCCTAACTATGTCCAAGTAGAGGCACAATATCAGATCTACAATAACAAACGTAGACAAAGTAGTGGAAGTTTACCTTGAAGGAGGCGTCGGGGAATCATTTGCTCATTAAGGAACTTCTGGCTACAAAATTGTAAATGACAATTGCTTCTTCTAGAATCGTCTATCGCAGAGTTGTTTTCCAAGCGATGTAAAAACTCGGAAAATATACAGAATTATTCGTAATGTATCTATTTATGTGGGAATGCCTGTTATTTCCCATGAAACCGATTGTTAGATGCTCACTTGTTCAGATGGAAAAGATTAGGTATCATAGTGGTCATTAGTTACCTACTGATTTTTATCACTAGCAGTTTGCAGGAAGAGTGTTGAGTCTATAAATGACTTGAACAAAATGATGATCAAAATTGACCAATTTTTTTACTAATTTTCAAAAATGTCCAGTTATTAGATTATAAAATAATAACGAACTGATTTTTGCTCGTATATTAGTAAATTTTATTTTCAAATCGAGACACGTGCGTTAGGAAAAATAGCCCTACCCAGGTAGTATTTTTTAGTTGACTTATGTTATTCCAAATAACATAAATATCATTATTACTGATTCATATTATTCATCTTTCGTTTATTGGTTTTTAATGAATAAATTACCAGTTGCAAGAACTGGTTCCATTTTTTGATCATTTCATTCTCAAACAGTGCTAAAATAGTTGGTCAAATATTTAGTTACTTTCGTGATATCTTGATGTTTTTAAAAGATGTGAATTTATATTAAATTTATTGTAAAAATAAAATAACATAGTTCAAAACTTGTTTAGTATTTTTCATTTTTATTATTCAATAAATAGGTTTCAACAATCAATAACAGTAAGTTCTTGTATCAAATACTGATAGTAGTAGGTCACCTTCAGTAGCGGTGTGATTTGACTGCAAATCGGAAGATCGGATTTTTGGGTTTAACGTCGCTTTCATGGTTATATCACGATGGGGGTGTAAACCTCCATTCGCAGTATACTGACAAACCTGCTACTCACATTAACTCACCCAGTCTGGGTTGGGCCGGAATGCCAGCATCACGAAGTTCACCTCGCTGGACGTTGTGGAACTTCGGTGATACCACTGATACCACATGTTCAGCAGGGAAAATATCATATGCCTTAAAATTTAGGACAGTTTCAACACATACATGACCCGTTAATTTGTAAAGAAGAGCACCATTCATAGTGTGTGCAATTGAGGGATCAATGAAAACAATATCGCCTTATTCTTACTACCCGATTACGACTATTAAGTGCCATTATTCTAGCAGTAAGCTCAAGACGCATTATTATCTGGTAAAAATCCCAAATGGGAGGATAAGTTGTCATGTCCCGGCTGGGTTTTGCTGGATTCACAGAGTGTCGCCTTGACCACTGAGCTACCAGGACAGACGGGAAATGACCTAATGATGGGAAAACTTTATCAATAAGTTGTTCCATAGCTGCCACATCCGGTCGTGTTTGTGACCCCTCAAACGAACCTTTAGACTACCAGGAACTTATTGGAAAAGACTTCTTAACTCTAATCTTTGAAGAGACTATCGAACGGGAAGCTCTCTGCAATGCCGTCAGCAGCCCCCAGCAGGAACTTGTTTAGAGACTTTTCGATGATGGGTGACAGCTCTTTCATGAAGGCCTCAAAGTTCTGGTTGATAGCTGTGTTAACAACTTCACCTGAAAAAAAAAATAAAAAGACAGTTTGTGGAATGAAATAGAAGAATTCTGGAACTCAGGTGAAGCTAAAATTAAGGAGGTGGTGACAATCAAACTATGACGGAGATTAGACTTTAAAAAGAACAATTTTGTTCAGCTATCAGCCACATAATAGGTATGATAATACGGAAAAGAAATCGTTATCATTTTGATACATTTTATGGACCGTTCTTATGAAAAAGAATCGTTATAATATCAAAATGAGTACATACAGGCAACACCCACAACATTGAATTTAGCATACAAAAATTTGAGCCAGCACACAAAACATCGAAAGTGTAATGCAAGTGCAAAATTAAAGACCTTTTTCCTGACAAAAGTCATATCCTCCGAACGGTTTTTAAAATTATAGAGGAGAATCCTAGTTTTGTCTTTATTTAGGTGGTTATCATGCAGGCGCGGTGCTAAGGAGCTGCGGAGCTCCAGCAACCCCAGACGAAAAATAAAAAAGAGAGGATTTTCTCAAGTCGTACACAGTACACAATAAATATCATCCCACATTTCTAGAATAATTAATGCATAATTATTATAATAAGCATGGTAAACAAACTTATTTTTTTTTAGATACTGAAAGAGCGACTATATTAATCCTATTTTAGTCCGGTATTCAGCACCCCCAAAACATTTCCCCACCGGCCGTGCCTGTTATCATGTGTTCCTACACTTTGCCGTAAAAGCAAACCATAGACTACAACTCATGAAAAACATAGATAGATCACAAGACATTGCTTCTGAGTCTCTCTCAACCTGGCGTGGACTCGCAACGTAGAGCTCAGCAGTTCGACCTCCGAAGTGTGGCAAATATTGAGTAAGGTGAGTTTTAATGAATTGTCACATCACGACTGTAATTTACACAAACAAGGTATGATAACTTAAACTGAACTTCCTAGCATAGACATTTCTAATTTTATTTAGAAGGTGGAGAAGCTTAATGAACGATTTAAACTCTAGGTTTTTTAATACATTATGATTATACATATAGGGTACCTTGGTATATCTAGAAATCTGTAAAATCAAGTAAATACTAACACATGTTACAAGATTGGTCTAAAAATCTCCAAGAATTTCAATGATTCACTGTCGATATCCAAATTACCTTAACTCAAATCTCTTCTTCTGAGAACATATTAATTGCAAATGGAGACAGGTTATGTTTAAGAGTGAGTCATTTATTATGATTCATTAATGAGGAAAAGACCCGTCCGATTGATAAATAGGTTTACATTTTGTCGATGAGAATCTGTGTCTAGCAGTAGCTTCATTGATTGGAGGAGGACTTGAGACCTGGAGGTTGGTGGTTCAAGACCGGGTTTCAGCGTGATATTACAGCTTTTCTAAAGCTGTAATATCACCAAAGTGATTTATACAAATATGATAACTTTTCAGCAGACTTATTGCTTCAAATAATGTGACACGCATCTAGCTGACCATGGTAGCAAATTGGGATACCCCAAAACAAGTTAAAGGAAAAAATCGGGGTTTTTTGTTGTTGATAGAAGACTATTCCAAATTTATAATAGCTGTACTTAAGTATCCATTTTCACTACTTGATAACATGCAAATGCTTTTGTTCTGGCTACGAGTCAGAGGAAAAGTTGTTATGTACCGGCTGGGTTTTGAACCCGCGACCTCTGGAACCTGTGAATTCACAGAGTGCCGCCTTTACCACTGAGGTACCGGGACATATTCTTACCGAGTTGCTTGTCTCCATTGAACAGGTTGCTGAGGTGAATCTTGCCCTTATGCACTTTGATCTTGATACTCATATCGCTGAAGTGATACACAACTGCACCATCTTTCTCCATTTTGTTTCCGTGCATCACCACGTGGGCTTTGATGTCATCTGATGGGAGCAAAGAAGAAAGCATTAGGAATGTTTCCATAATCAAACCTGGCCATAAGAGAAGTAAATATAAGAGAAACCTGCATAAATTAATATGTAATTATATATATAAAAAAAAATCTAGTTCAAATTTACCACTCTAAGGAGTTTTTTTTTTTTTTTTTTTTTTTTTTAAAAAGATGAGTGTTTCACAGCCTTTTTTATTTCGTAGCCATGAAACAGGAGCTACTGTAGACGCTTGTGGTCTGTGTTGTAGCCTGCCCATCCCGTAGTATGCCTCCCCTCTGATGGGCGAGAAGTGACACAAAACTTCCCATTTAGGTGCTGGGTCAAAACCCAGCACCTAATTAAGAATAAAAAAATTTGTCGGCGCGGGGGTTCGAACCCGGGACCTTCCGCATGGCAAGCGAGTGCTTAACCACTGAGCTAATCGCGCGCGTGTAAGTATATTTTCCACAAATTCGCAAGTTTTAACAAAATGCTTGTTATTTTTATTCACTCCTGCTAATATTTCTTCATATCTAAAGTATGCATTGTGAAATACAATATAAGATCAGTACTTATATTGTATTTAAAAATTTTATTTTTAAATACAATATAAGTACTGATCTTCCTAACTTCAGGTTACCGAATATGTAGGTATAATACTGACAAACATTTCCAGTAATGTTCTCGAATCCCTTGATAGCCAACATGATAATCTTCCTATCCAAAAGATACTTAAACAATACTTACAGACATCTCCAGTATTGTTCCCGATTCCCTTGATAATTAACATAATAATCTTCCAATCCAAAGGATACTAAAAAAATACTTACTGTCTGTCCCGGTAGCTCAGTGGTAAAGGCGGTACTCTGTGAATCCAGAGTTTTCAGAGGTCGTGGGTTCGAAACCCAACCGGGACATGACAAGTTATCCTCCCATTTGGGATTTTTACCACATAATAATATGTCTTGGGCTTACTGCTGGAATAATGGGACTTTAGTGGTCTTAATCGGGCAGTATAAATAAGACGATATTATTATTATTATTATTACTTACAGACATCTCCAGTAATGTTCCCGTTTCCCTTGATAGCCAACATGATGATTTTCCCGTCGACATGGTACTGGCCATCGAGACGCAGATGTGGAAAGCTCACATCGAACTTGAACTCATGACTGTCCGAGTCCATGGAGAGTTTGCCCAGGGTGAAGTCACTGGGCGCGTGGACGTACAAGTCCTTGGTGGATATCTTGAGAACCTGGTGGTCAGCTGCCACCAACTCCTTGATGAACAGAGGCTCCAGCTTGGGCACGTTCAGCTCGGGAATGCCTTGAAGGAAGAAAAGATGTTCAACTTGTTAACTGGTGAGACTTTTTTATGTTGATTTTTTTTTTTTTTTTTTTTTTTTTTTTTTTTTTAAAGGTAGTTGTGCCCCGGAACCGCATCCATGCCATTACAGAAACAGAAAACTTGGTTAGAATTTTCCGCTCCGGCCGGGATTCGAACCCGCAACCTTCGGGTCAGCAACCAATGCTCTTAACCACTGAGCCACGGAGTAACTGGTGAGGCTAGGAGATATAATCAGAACACGAATTGACATTATAATTTCCTTATTTATTTGAATATGTGACCACATAATAATAAGACTATGAGGTTAAACCTTATGAATATACTCCCTCTCCAGTCTCGCGTCAAGCTAGGATACAAAATGAAGGTGTATATTCGGTAGTTCTAGGTTCAAGAGCTGACTTTCTGAAAGTCCAAAGTACTGAGCACACTAAAATTGTAATCTTAAATCGCATTTTTATCAGAGGTTATACGTTATGCTACATCTCGTTACGTGTATTCATACAATATTAACAATCTTATGTATGTCTACAGGAATGAATGGCCTATGATAAAGCTGATGTATTGTTGTTGTTGTTGTAATCAACTTGGCTAGTGCTGGGGTGAGTGATGGTCTTCAACCAACTAAAGTGGTAGTTTTCTCGTTCTAAACCACATATTTCTATGTGCGATGAACCATTGTGAGAACTTGGACTTTTTTAATTTTGAGCCATTAAACCCTGAACTGCAAACTAGCCTGGCTTGTTAGGGTTGATATTGTATGTACGCCTGGTATTTATTTAGATATGCAATGTGCAATATTACAGGACTGTATACCTGAAGAGCGTTTGCGCACAGGGGTATAGGTATACGCCGCTGCTTCTTAATACATTTGTAGTTAATTAACTATTTTGACGATAAAAATATATTCAGTATCTCCCCCTTGTAAAAACTATACGAGACTCAACTAATACAAAATGAGCATTTTAAAATTGCTGAATAATAATTATAGAGTATCCTGCAGTTTAATTTTATTTATTTATTGAAATACCTATTATTACATCAACCAAAATTTATCAAATATATTCAAAATACCTACAGTACAAGACCCTGTAGAGAGTGTATAGCCAAAATAATGTCTTACCCACATGGCTATCAAAAAATGGTGATAGGTACTTACAGGCTCAAACTAGAGGAGATTTCAATGAGTTTTCTTTGTAAAGACCGCTATTATGTAACACGACCAAGACAAATATTATAAGTTATCTCTCACCATCTTTCAGTTTAGGCTTGAGGGCTTCAATGTTCTCACGGATACAAGACTCCACATCTCCGTTGTGACTGCTGCAGGGATGCACATAGTCGGCTGAAATGTAGAGGGTTATTTTGGAATAAATTTCAGTTTATCATAAAAGGGCCAACTTATAAAATTATAACGAATATTAGATAAGCCCCTTCATAATCACAGATATAATACTCTGTGATTGGTGAAAGAACGAGATCTTTGTTATAATTTCTCATCTTTGCTATAATTTTGTTTTATAATTTGGCCCTAAATTTCGAGCACTTTTACCGGTATGGATACAAAGTAAGGACCTAGTTTTTGTTGTTATACATACAATATTGAACAAAATTTATCAAATTTTCAGATGTCAAATTATTGATTTCAAGCTTGGCTTCAAACAGATACAAAAGCTTTTTTCCGCCGTATTTTGACCAAACAGTATTCTACCAAGTTCCTAAAATATTCAATCTTTGATTTTCAAAGTGAAATTATAATGAACTCGAAACTAGACGATACTTGGGGTTTATCTTGCCCTTTGTCAGTTTTTGGCGAACATTTTTGCCTTTTCTCATAAAAAATCCAGAATTTTTTGTGATCTGTGTTGTAGCTTGCACAATTGACCATCTGGTAGCTTGTCCTGCCTTATGGGCGAGAAGTTCCCATACGAAGGCAGGGTCAACTGGGGTCAACCTGATGCATCCTTTACATGCAACTTTAAAAAACTCTGAATACAAAAAAATGATAGCTCTGGGATTTGAACCTGAGACCATGACAAGCGAGTACATTACTACTGATTATTACATCTCACCTCGTCTAGAGTCTCATCATATAGTAGATGGAATTTTTTTCTGATATTCTCGTTTCCAAAAAAAGTTGAAATTCTCTTTTCTTTAGAAAATTGAAAAATTCGTCACTTAAAATTATTAAAAAAGAATAACTTCTTTCTATAGAAAGGTTGCAGAAAAAAACTTTCAAAGACAACCAGGTTTACCACCTCTCTAAGCGGGTTTGAGATGCACCCACTAAACACATCACTTGGAACAGAATCTTTTCAATACTTCAAGTGCGCCGCTATAGGGCCAACTACCAGTTACGATGCAAAGAGTTTTTTCCTATCCAGCATACTTACGGAGTTCCTTTTGCACTGGATTAGCCCCTCCCACCTGGAACCAACAGGACTGGCAGCACACCAGAAGCACCAACTTCATCAGTCGAGCCATTGACAGCATCTTGAGTACTGATTCCAAAAAGAAAAGTCACTTTCTAAAAATTGAATGCAATCCAAAAATCGAAGAAAATGGGTTTCTTTTTAACTTGGATACGTTGTTTGCAATTGTAAAAGAAAACAAAAATGCAATTAATATTTTTTGTAGAAGTTTTAAATTTGGTGTTTTGGCAAATAAACGAATACTTACTTCTTCTCTAAAGGTAAAAATAAAATAAATAAATAAATAACTTAAGAATAAAGAAGAGATCAAAGTGTTTTCTGATATTTTTATCGTCTACATGGACACTGTTTTGATTTGTGAAAATGTTATGGAAGTGTTTGTTGATAAATGAATGTATCAACTTGACTTTTCTATTAGATTTTCCATGAGAAATGGTTTAATTGTCACTCGTGATATCTGAGTAATGGGTTGACAAGTGACATCGTTTCCGTGTTCTAGACTTCCTCATAAGTATATGACGAATACAATAAACATAAATGTAAAGATATACAATATAATTATATGACTTCCTAAGACAGAATATATACTTTTATCTAGTGCTACATAGCGTTTTCAATTCACAATAGCAATTTTCTAAGCTCGGTCTTTCATTTCAGAATAATCTAACCGGAACGACAAAGCATCCCTCTTCGTTGACCTACGGTTCAGGAGATAAAGTCACCAGAAGTTTAAATACACACACGTCAGAGTCACCTTGTGTCAAAAAATAATCAACTTAATAGTCAAATTTATGTCCATTTCAAAGAAGGGGTTAAAATCCTAAGACAAGTTATTTTTACAGATGAGACAATAGCCATGAAACAAAATTATTGTTATTATTAAGTGTATGCTGTTGGTAGCTCCCATGAGTAATTGTGTAGGTTTAAGTGCTTGATGAAGGAAGAGAATGCCGTTGGCATTAGCACCGCCCTTGATCAAGTTTTGTTCTATTAATCTCATTTTCTATGTATTGTATATAATATACTAGCCGTTTGCCCGTGCTTTGCAACGGGACTAAATTTCAAATTTACTAAGGCATGGCCGTACTGCTGTACAGCAATGCCTTTTTGAACTTTTTATAATTTTTCTGGACAAAGCGATAATGGTTTTGGGGGCGTCAATTCTGAGACATTTTTCGCTATCTCTTACCGTTTTGGCTAAACAACTCCGGACAAACAAACAAACATAGGTAGGTAGGTAGTCCTTTTTTCTGTTTTATATATAGAGACTAGCCGTTTTCCCGTGCTTTGCAACGGGACTAAATTTCAAATTTACTAAGGCATGGCCCTACTGCTGGACAGCCATGCCTTTTTGAACTTTTTATAATTTTTCTGGACAAAGCGATAATGGTTTTGGGGGGGTCAATTCTGAGACATTTTACGCTATCTCTTACCGTTTTGGCTAAACAACTCCGGACAAACAAACAAATAAACATAGGTAGGTAGGTAGGTAGGTAGTCCTTTTTTCTGTTTTATATATCGTCGCTTAAGAAGAGGTACCTCGTAAGTCCGAATTTTTCGATAATACGTTTTTGGTATCGTTGGAATCGGAAAAAAATATCGATTTTTTTAAAATCGGTTTTATATGACCATTCAAATACAAAAAATGCCACAATAATCGATTAAAGTTTACCTCGTAAATCGATATTTTTGTTTTGGAGAAAATTTCTGGTGAGACCTCGTATCTCCAATCAGTAATATATGTGTATTGTGTAAAATAAATCAGAGATACGAGGTACCTCTACAAAAAATGCATACATGCTTTTCTGAAAATTTTACAAGAATCACTTGAGAGGTACCTCGTATGTCCGATATCTTGTAAAAATACAAGTTTTATCAAAAAAATAGTAATTTCAATCGATAAAACAGGTATATGTTTATGGTTAAACTGATTTTTTTATTTTTTTTAAACCTGCCCACAATTTTATAATCAGTTTTTACTGTCTCCTGAAAAGTTCAAAAATCGGACTTACGAGGTACCTCTTCTTAAGCGACGATATAGAGATTCTATGTAAATAAAACTTGATCCAATATGTTTAATAATAAGAGTCTGTAGGTATGTACTAGGCATGTCGGATATTTTTTTCTTATCAATATTAGTGCCTTTTCTTATGTCGTACCCATGAGCTTCAAAGACATTCATCCTATGTTATAGAGTTGTAGCAGTGTAGCTTATCATCCCGTAGTGTACCTCCCCTCAGATGGGCAAGGAGTGAGACAATACTTCCCTTTCACGAGCTGGGCGAACACAAGCTCACCCATTTTTGTAGATAGTCCCATTTTAAATTCAACTTCGAACTAGCAGTTCATAGAGACCACGCGCCTGACCTCTAACTTTTTACTGAAACGCTTTAAGCACTGTTTTTAAGCATCTCTATTTCGATCATTTTTTCTGATCCATATAGTGGTAATCTACCACCATAATAATTTATTATTATAACTCATTCTCTGCCATCACATGCTATTAACATTATCAGGACTGAAGAGGATATCATGGAATTGTCATGATAAAGTTAGTGATCTAGCTATTTGCTATTAATTTTTGCCTTATAGGGACAGGAAGACAATTCTACTGGAACAGCACATAATTTTCTTCACTACGCGTGGACCAATTACGTCACAACACAATAGATTTACTACAGGCTATTGTTTCTGACTTCTACTAACCCATAAGTCTGCATTTAGTCAGACAGTATCGAGAAAACAACATAATCATTTAAAATTTATTAAACATAAAACATTTCATCAAAAACTCCAGTTTTTGGAATCGCTCCCAAAAAAAACTGATCCTCTGCATCAAGAAGAAACTTGATCTGGGATCTCCAGTTTTTGCAGCAAGTTTTCCAGTTTTCAACATAATCATTTAAATGTTGTTGAATTAATGAAATTTGAGATACCTAATCATCTATTAAAACTTCACTTTTCTTTAGTTTATCGTCACTTTCAACTTCATGATCTTATCACGACGCGACGGGGCTTTACCCTCTATTCTTTGAAAACTCACAAACTAGCTATTAATTAAATTAAACTCACCCAGCCTGAGATGGCCTCGGAATAGCCAACAACATGAGGGTTCAAATTTCATTTGGCACCCATCAGAGGAAGTGATATTTCTGAAACTGAAAGACTTGCTGTACGCATTTTTAATAAAGGCCGTCTCCTCTAGAACACCAATTCGAGGAAGCACAGGAAGCCAACTTAGCATACCATGCTTTTAATTGCCACCTGATTGTCTCAAGCAACTTGTGTGCTGTCTAATTATAAGATGGGCTCGATCCTGTAATCAGCACGAATTCACGGTCCCTGTCAACCAATACTAGATCCAACACTGCCAACCTCAAAGATGTGGTTACAATGTTATCGCATTCGTGAGAATAATAATAATAACAGTCTTTAGTGGAAGGTAACCACCAGACGAGGTTAATGCTCGAAGCATTTTCTACCACCTAACCTTCGGAGTCTTATTAATATGTGGTCACAAACTCAAATTAGTGAGGAAAAATTCACTACCAATACACGATATTGATGCATTTGAAAAAAGTATAACAACACAAATCGTCAGTGACCTTAAAAGGGTTGGTGTTGGGAAGGACATCCCCAGCCGTGAAATGTGGAAGAAGGAATACAAGAATCAATCAACTTCAATCATTTGTATGAAGTTAGAGGTTGGACAATTATTCACTGAAGCCGAGTAGGCGAGTAAGTTTTGGAAAAGGCAAAGTGAAAGAAAAACATTACTTCCGATTTCTAATATTAGAAATTTATCGGAAGTAATAGACTTACTAGATTATTACTGTACTTGAGACTCGAACATCCGTTCTATAGACTACGAGTCCGCCGCCTTATTAATCGAAGTACTACCAAATTAGTTCAGGGTGTAATGTATAGTTATAATTTGGCCTATTTTATAATTCTGCCCTTAATCAAGAATGGAAGTTTTTAATAATATATCAGTACCTTCAATTTTGTATCTATTTAGTACAAACGGACGATTCTTTGTTTTAATAGTCGATGATTATACAAAAAAATTAATAAGTCTGCATATTACAGTGTAGTGGGTTTAATTAAATCTTTAAATGATAAAAGATGAAGGTATGCGGTTTTTAATGAAGGGTTTGGATTGAGAATTATTAAATTGAATACATATACCTACATTATCTATCAGTATCACTACTGACTACCCTTGATCATGCATACTGGGGGAAATAAAAATCCGACCTCAGTAGCTTCATGGATAAGGCGGCGGACTTGTAACCTGGAGGTCTGTGGTTCGAGTCCGAAGCATCGGTAATATTGAGGAGTTCAGGTTTGAGTTTTTTTTTTTTCTTCTTCTTCTTCTTCTTCTTCTTCTTTTCTTTCTTTCTTAAACGTGAGCATCGCTTTCCACTGCATGGTCATATCACGACAGGGCTTTTACCCTCCATTCACTGGAAACTAATAAACGAAATACTCAAACTAACTTCGCGCAGCCTGAAAGAGAGCTGTAGCCCATTCCAGAAACAGTCTCCACTCTCATAATATCCAAATCTCCCTTTGAACTGTCACACAACGCACTGTGATTGGTTATTTTGAACGCAGTAACCAATCAGAGGCGCTGTGTGTCGGTTGAAATGGAGATTCGGGGATTCTGAGAGTGGAGAGTGTTTCTGAAATGGGCTAATGCCGGGTCCACACCAAGCGAACATGTTAGCTAACAATGTTCGCGAACAATGTTATCCGCACATTTTGTTCGCGAGCATTGTTAGCTAACAATGTTCGCAGTGTGGACCCGGCATTAGAAAATGTTTTTACGACTTGTTTGAAATAACATTGTTAGCGAACATTGTTAGCTAACAATGTTCGCAGTGTGGACCCGGCATTAGAAAATGTTTTTACGACTTGTTTGAAATAACATTGTTAGCGAACATTATTCGCGAACATTGTTAGCTAACATGTTCGCTTAGTGTGGACCCGGCATAATACTGCTGAATTCAACGTGCCATTGACACTGGCTGAGGATCGGGTAGTTTTGTTGAGGGTTCTCCCACCATTGGATCTCTCTTCTGCTCTAACTACACTGAGAAAAAAAATACGAAATTTCTATCAAAATTTCGCAATATTTACTATGTGACTGAAATATTGCTGAGAGCGCTGTACAAAGTTGTAGTAATAGCAAATCTACATTTGCATCGATCGCTGCAGTAATATTGTGATTTTGAATATTGCAAGAGGATAAATGCGATTTTTCAGAGCACAGCAATAATTTGTAAATTTTGTTGTGTGAGCAGAATGAAAAGTTGTAATGGTGACAGTATTCACGTATTGTTTTCACAAAATCAACATTAATACACAATGAAAGTTGGCAAAATTGTGAGGTACTACAGGCTCTAGTTGTCAGAGGAACAATATTTACTTGTGAGACAAAGTTGATTTGCGATTTTTTCACAAAGTAAATATTTATGCCCATGAAAAGTTCCTAATTTTGTGCGAGATTACAAGTTGTAGTTGTCAGATCAACTATATCCAATAGTGAGACAAAGTTGAATTGTGATTTTTTCACAAAGTAAATATTTATGCCCATGAAAAGTTCCTAATTTTGTGCGAGATTACAAGTTGTAGTTGTCAGATCAACTATATCTAATAGTGAGACAAAGTTGATTTGTGATTTTTTCACAAAGTAAATATTTATGGCAAAAAAAAGTTCTTAATTTTGCGCGAGATTACAAGATGTAGTTGTAAGATCAACAATATCCGTTGGTGACACAAAGTTGATTTGTGATTTTTTACAAAGTAAATATTTATGTCCTAGAAAAATTCATTAATATTGTGAGAAACTACAACATGTTTTAGTTGTCAAAGGAATAGACAAAGTTATATTGCGAATTTTTTATACCTACACTGAGAGAAATTTCCTTACAAAACGTACAGCTGAATGAAAATACAGCTGAATTACATCTGATTTGACTGTAACCTAATGTGACTGTAGGCCAAAAGAAGTGTACAGTCAAATCAGTTGTAGAGCGTACAGCTAATTCTAAAACTAGCTGTATTAAGGTTGAATGAGCTTTATTTTCGATTTTACTGCTGATTTTAAAATAACTATAACTGTATTTTACCTTAAACTGCGTACGTTTAAAATAACTATTACTGTATTTTACCTTAAACTGTATTTTAAAGGTAAAATACAAAAACTGTATTTTACCTCTAAATATAGTTTGTATGTAAAAAAAAGGGTGTACTTCTAAACCATATCTAGGTATATTTGAAGGGGTATTTTGTCGTTTTTGACATTGCGCGGTCAATTTGATCACATGTGCAAATTTAGGTATGTAAAACTTAATATTTAGATGTAGTTGTTAGAAATAAACGTTTTCTTACCCCAACTATTTTCCGTATCTCTAACAGGAAAGCCACAAATTCCCCTTCAAATTTGTTAAATTTTGTGGAAAATGAAGGCGTTTTAAAAAAATTAAAATTGATTTTGATAGCTCTTGACTACCAATCAGGAATGGACTAACACGAATTTTCGGTGCTTGTGCTTTTGTCGGGTTTTCAGCACTTTGAAATAAAAAAAGTAGGCCAAAATGGACATTTTTAATACGCAATCGACAGAATTGCAAATTATTAATGTTCTTTTTGGTCCATATCCGATTAAATCTCACAAGATCTGTCAAAATTTTATAAATTGGTCAAAATCGCAGGCATATTTTACAAAAAAAAACAAGGTCATCCTCGACCCAGTTGATTGTCAAAAGTGTTTTTCGTTAAAAACTAGCCGTTTATGTAAAATTTCAGAAAATTGACGAGAACAGTTATTCTTACATTCGATAAGATCTATCGAAAACAATTTAGTTTATTCGAATCGGATGTTCGGTTCAAAAGATAAGTTAGTTTGATTTCGGAAAACTTTGAAAATCTCCGATCGAGTTCAATCTTAAGCAAAACATGTCGATATAAAATTCTCATTATGAATTTTTTCTCAAATTTAAACTGGAGGTAGCTACTGGATATGCAAAACTTACCAACAGTATGGAACATCCCAATTGCATATCTAGGTATATTTGAAGGGGTATTTTGTCGTTTTTGACATTGCGCGGTCAATTTGATCACATGTGCAAATTTAGGTATGTAAAACTTAATATTTAGATGTAGTTGTTAAAAACAAACGTTTTCTTCTCCCAACTATTTTCCGTATTTCCAACAGGAAAGCCACAAATGCCCCTTCAAATTTGTTAATTTTTTTGAAAAATGAAGGCGTTTTAAAAAAATTAAAATTGATTTTGATAGCTCTTGACGACCAATCAGGAATGGACTAACACGAATTTTCGGTGCTTGTGCTTTTGTCGGGTTTTCAGCACTTTGAAATAAAAAAAGTAGGCCAAAATGGACATTTTTAATACGCAATCGACAGAATTGCAAATTATTAATGTTCTTTTTGGTCCATATCCGATTAAATCTCACAAGATCTGTCAAAATTTTATAAATTGGTCAAAATCGCAGGCATATTTTACAAAAAAAAAAAAAAAAACAAGGTCATCCTCGACCCAGTTGAGTGTCAAAAGTGTTTTTCGTTAAAAACTAGCCGTTTATGTAAAATTTCAGAAAATTGACGGGAACAGTTATTCTTACATTCGATAAGATCTATCGAAAACAATTTAGTTTATTCGAATCGGATGTTCGGTTCAAAAGATAAATTAGTTTGATTTCGGAAAACTTTGAAAATCTCCGATCGAGTTCAATCTTAAGCAAAACATGTCGATATAAAATTCTCATTATGAATTTTTTTCTCAAATTTAAACTGGAGGTAGCTACTGGATATGCAAAACTTACCAACAGTATGGAACATCCCAATTGCATATCTAGGTATATTTGAAGGGGTATTTTGTCGTTTTTGACATTGCGCGGTCAATTTGATCACATGTGCAAATTTAGGTATGTAAAACTTAATATTTAGATGTAGCTGTTAAAAAAAAATGTTTTCTTCTCCCAACTATTTTCCGTATTTCCAACAGGAAGGCCACAAATGCCCCTTCAAATTTGTTAATTTTTTTTAAAAATGAAGGCGTTTTAAAAAAATTAAAATTGATTTTGATAGCTCTTGACTACCAATCAGGAATGAACTAACACGAATTTTCGATGCTTGTGCTTTTGTCGGGTTTTCAGCACTTTGAAATATAAAAGTAGGCCAAAATGGACATTTTTAATACGCAATCGACAGAATTGCAAATTATTAATGTTCTTTTTGGTCCATATCCAATTAAATCTCACAAGATCTGTCAAAATTTTATAAATTGGTCAAAATCGCAGGCATATTTTACAAAAAAAAACAAGGTCATCCTCGACCCAGTTGATTGTCAAAAGTGTTTTTCGTTAAAAACTAGCCGTTTATGTAAAATTTCAGAAAATTGACGAGAACAGTTATTCTTACATTCGATAAGATCTATCGAAAACAATTTAGTTTATTCGAATCGGATGTTCGGTTCAAAAGATAAGTTAGTTTGATTTCGGAAAACTTTGAAAATCTCCGATCGAGTTCAATCTTAAGCAAAACATGTCGATATAAAATTCTCATTATGAATTTTTTTCTCAAATTTAAACTGGAGGTAGCTACTGGATATGCAAAACTTACCAACAGTATGGAACATCCCAATTGCATATCTAGGTATATTTGAAGGCGTATTTTGTTGATTTTGACATTGCGCGGTCAATTTGATCACATGTGCAAATTTAGGTATGTAAAACTTAATATTTAGATGTGGTTGTTTAAAACAAACGTTTTCTTTCCCCAACTATTTTCCGTATCTCTAACAGGAAAGCCACAAATGCCCCTTCAAATTTGTTAAAAAATTTGAAAAATGAAGGCGTTTTAAAAAAATTAAAATTGATTTTGATACCTCTTGACGACCAATCAGGAATGGACTAACACGAATTTTCGGTGCTTGTGCTTTTGTCGGGTTTTCAGCACTTTGAAATAAAAAAAAGTAGGCCAAAATGGACATTTTTAATACGCAATCGACAGAATTGCAAATTATTAATGTTCTTTTTGGTCCATATCCGATTAAATCTCACAAGATCTGTCAAAATTTTATAAATTGGTCAAAATCGCAGGCACATTTTACAAAAAAAAAAAAAAACAAGGTCATCCTCGACCCAGTTGAGTGTCAAAAGTGTTTTTCGTTAAAAACTAGCCGTTTATGTAAAATTTCAGAAAATTGACGGGAACAGTTATTCTTACATTCGATAAGATCTATCGAACACAATTTAGTTTATTCGAATCGGATGTTCGGTTCAAAAGATAAGTTAGTTTGATTTCTGAAAACTTTGAAAATCTCCGATCGAGTTCAATCTTAAGCAAAACATGTCGATATGAACTTCTCATTCGTGAATTTTTTTCTTAAAATTAAACTGAAGGTAGCTCTGGATAAGGGAAACTTACCAAAAGTATGGAACATCCCAATTGCATATTTAGGTATATTTGAAGGGGTTATACATATGTTATTCTACGATCTGAGATTTTTACCACATAATATTACGTCTTGGGCTTACTGCTGGAATAATGGGACTTAATAGTTCTAATCGTCCACTATAAATATAGTGGTATTAATACCTATTTATATTATTTTCCTCACTAAGTACATAACAATGTTCATATCAGTCAGAAATAAGAAGTCACCGTGGCCGAATGAGTTTGCGCGTTAGGTATTGCACGCACGGTGACCTGGGTTCGATTCCCAGTGGGGCGGGATTTTCCGCTCTGTTCTTCGGTGTTCGGGGTCCACTCATACCTCGAGAGGACAAAAGAGTAGCTGTTTTAATGTGAGCAGCGAGCAGTGGCGGAATTATAGGCAAAAATGATGTATTAAGATAATAGAGATATGGAAAAAGTTCCCAAATTCTTCGCTACCCACAAAAATTGTGATATAATAACACAAAGAAACACATTTATATTATTCATTTTATTTATTAGTCAGAAGTATGACATACGTATAGGTACCTACTATTATTTTTCATTAATATTGCGATGGTTTAAAAGTTTAGGTTCTTTCTTAATTCACTCTTTTTTGTCCTTCACAATATCTTTGAAATATTGTTCTCGGAAAAATGTATAACTTTGTTTCAGCAGCAAAATAAAATTGTTATTTGTATCCCAACAAAGTTGAATTGGTTATAATAACAACATTTTATGTAAAAAAGACAATGTTCTAAAAAAGTTTGTACTATCGCAAAGTAGGAGTATAGTTAGAACTAATTTCCGTTAGGAGCGCTGTTTTTTCTCATGCAGGTTAGCAAAGTTTCTTTGTCAAAATTCAGAACTCGTGGAAATTCCAACAGTGATTTTGATTATCTTCACATTCAATAATCATTCATAGATTTGTCTTCGCCCTTGTAGGGAGCGTGTGCCGGTTGTTACAGTTTGGGCTCCCAAAGTTCCCAAACTGTAACAATCGGCACACACTACCTGCTCAGGCCGTCTGACATACGAAATTACAAATTTTAATTTTGTCATTTGTGTTCCCCTTAGTCCTGATTATCATTAATTACTTGTAATGTACATTTTTTTATCCGTCTTCTGAATGAAACTCATTCGCAAACGAGTATTTAAATATACAATTAAACAATATTTTAAAGTTAAAAAAAACCCAACAAAATCAGACACCAGCAAAATCAGACAACCAAGAGCAATGGAAAATTTAAAAGATTTTCTAGAGCAAAACCAGCTGGATTGTTTATTTACACTCTTAAATGGTAAGTTATTTTATACTTTTCAATTTCAAATCTCATTATTAGAGACAAGATAAGGTAAATTTATAAATGAAATAGGTGATTCTACAGTGTATACCTACCTAGAGGGCAAGCTTACTCTTGGCTTCACCCTAGAAAATCTAGCCTAGTATTCCTGCATAACCAAAATATCTAATACCTAGGTACATAGTATGTATTTTTTTTTTTTTTTTTTTTTCAATCAATTACTTTTTTATTTACAAACATAACAATCAACAATCAACGAAAATCAGATATTTTATGTAATTTTTTTTATGTAATTCAAAGTACAAAGATTATAGCTGACTGACACAGTATAGCATAGCTAAAATAGTAGAGAATTTTGCAATGTAAGAATGTGTTCTGTTATTTCGTGTGATTAATTATCACTGTATAAAACTTCATAATTTCAGATGAGGGTGCAGATATGTCATTCTTGTTAGGAGCAAATGATCAAGAATTAAGTCAGCTAGTTCCTAAAGTTGTTTTGAAGTCAAAATTGAGAATTGCCATTGAAAAACTCAAAGTAAGTCTTTGTATTTACTTAATACAGGGAGTGAGGAAAGTCTAGGATTACCTATTTTTTCTATTGAATAATAGGAGAAGTGACTCAGTTTTAACTGTAAATTATTCAATTCATTGAAGCAGTTTGACAACATAGAATAGGTATATTTTTCTGGATAAGGAATCTGGGGAATTCATCAACTTGGAATTTCCAAATGGACAAGGGAACCCCTGTTTTGTATATTTTTTAATGAACCTAGGTAATTATCTGTAGGAGGGACTTAAGATTTCTAAACTATCATGTTGTAACTGGTAGGTAATTAGGAGATTTCAGTTGCTCTTAAACCACTAACAAAAAAATTAGAGCAGTATATCAAATTTATGTCTATTTATGAGTTTATGCTTTTATTTGGGTAGGTACATAGTTCTTAGGGTTTGTCTGTAACCAAAATCACAGCCCAAATGGCAACAGTAATTGAAATTTTTGTGATAATTGGCCCCCCCAAAACCAGTTTCCAAACTATTTAATTTTTAAATACTCTAAAAAGGCATTGTAATTGGTCAGTATAACCACATACCTTATTCATTAAAATTCAAATATTGAATGTTGATTTCTCCCTGATTACCTCTCCGTACAACTGTGTATAATATAGGTATAGTTCAAACATCATAAATGGCATAGTGAATACATTGGTTCTCTTCAGATCACCAAGATGGGTGAGCATTCAAATTCTAACACATGATGCTGGCTTTTCCTGGCCCACTTAGGCTGGGTGAGGTCAATGTGAGTAGCAGTTTTGTGAGTTTTCTGTGTAGAGAGGGTAAAACCCCCGTCATGATATAACCATGCAGTAGAAAGCAACATTAAATGAATAGCTCAGTGGTTTAGCACTCGCTTGTCATGCGGAAGGTCCTGGGTTCGAACCCCTGCGCCGACAAAAAATTGTATTCAAAATTTGGTTACAGTTGTTTGTAAGGGATACCTTCCGGTGCGCTTGTGTTGACCCAGCACCTAAATGGGAAGTATTGTGTCATTTCTCGCCCATCAGAGGGGAGGCATACTAAGGGATGGGCAGGGTACAACACAGACCACAAGCGTCTACAGTAGCTCCTGTTTCATGGCTACGAATCAAAAAAGGCTGTTTTTTTTTTATTCGTATTTTTTTATATAAAAAAAAACCACAATAATTAAAAACTCTGAATAAAGATTTTTATTGCACTCTGTATGTATGGTTTACACCTACAACCTATGTTAAGGGTGTTTTGAAAGTAATGTATATTTTTATTTCATTTGTTTTCATAGGGTGTGATGAGGTGACTTATAGGTTGTAATTTATTACTTACATAAAACAGAAGTAGTGAGTATAAAAAGCCAAGCAGTTTTGATTAGACCCATATAACAGCCCTTTGTGATTGATTATTGCCTACTTAATCATATTTTATTTCTTTTTTCAGAACAGTCAGATCGAAGGTCAACAGTCCAGTCAACAACAGCATTTTAAAGAACAGCAACAGTCCAGTCAACAACAGCATTTTAATGAAAGTTGTGTTCTTGTTGAAGCAAACAGTCAACCTACAAGTGTAGTTGACCAATTGGTAGCTGCTGCACTACAAGAAACATCGGAACCACCAGCTGAACTATCTGCTGAACCGTCCAATAGCAATTTACTACAGCAAACTTGGGAGTTCTCTATTGAGGAATTTGAAAAAATTGATTTTAGCTCAATAACTAAAAGCTCTACAGCTAACCCTCTAAGAGATATTCTAAAAAATACTGCCACAGGAAGTAAAATACTTGAATCCAAGAAATTACAATATTCTGACAGGAGATTTATCACAGCAGCAATTGTTGAAGCTGTTTTGGTAACCTTAAACAAGCCCTCCAGTACCATCAGAGGTGAAGTATGGATGAAATGGGTCAGATATTTAAAGGAGCTGTTTCCATCTGAAGACACAAATATCTACTACACACCATTTTCTATCCAAAATGGTGTTGCTATCCAAGCATCAGGTTACATTACACATCGTCTGATTCATGTTAGACGTTTCTTGGGAGGTTCCCAAAAAAGAAGTAGTACTGAAAGTAGTAGCAGTAGCAGTGACACATCCACAAACTGTTCCCGTAGAGCCAAGAAAAGAAATAGATCTGAAAGATTTAGACCTCTCCCTGATACATTCCAATTTACAGAATCTTGTCCAAATGATGAATTTATGGATGATGTTGGAAGTATTGAGTGGCTGAAATTCAATTCATCTCCTCAATATCTTGTTGAAGAGAAGTGGACAAAAAGTTTCCAAGAAAGACAGACACTTTTATTAAAAGAGGGATACATTTCATACGTGAAAACCTTCCCAGCCTTGAGTGCACCATGGGGACACAAATTGGTGAGTTGACTTTCTCCTAATAATAATTCTTTTGCTCTTTTCTTTTTTAAAATCAATGATAGAAATAACAAAAATAATAATTATAATAACATTTTTTCTTATTGGTAGTTTTTAGTCTCCCTTGCTTGTTTACACCCACTTTATAGTACCCCACTCTTACTTACTTTTTTCTAAATAAGAAAATATTTTTTATTCATCTTAGTGTAAAATGTATGTATATTAGTGCTTATTGTTGAAAAAAAAAAAATACAATTTAAAAAAATATCTTGTTTCTGAAAAGCAAATCTCCCTTAATTCTCTTAAGCCCTTATGTATCCCCTAGATAAGCAAAAAATCCTTAAAAAAAGAGACTATATCCCTCACATTAATAACACTAATTTGAACTAATGAGTTATTTTTTGGAAATTGTAAATTGTTCTCTTTTTCCCGCCTTTTACTTGTGTACAATATACTACTGCATATCTTATTGAGATTTTCCTCTTTGTTCTCCAGCTTGAAAGTGACTTTGACACAGTTCACACTGAGGCCCAGCCCAACTTCACCCAAAGATTTGGCAGTGTGAAAGCCAAACTTTTACAACAGCTGCATGAGAGATCAGATGATAAAGTGCAGGACCTTATTGAGTTATCAACAGGTATGTTTCTCTTTATTTTAAAAAGCAATGAGAAAGTATTGTGAACTAGACTTTTTTGTATGAATAAACAACATTGTTTAAAAAAATACAGTTGAAAACAACATTACAAATATTTAACAAGTTATCAAAACTTATTGAAGATTATGTAGTATTTTTTCATTAGTGGTACCTAAGTTTAACTTAAACTGTCATTAGTCACTATAAGAAATGTTTTATTACACACACACACACCACACTCATGCACACACACACCACACATGCACACACACACATACATACACCACACTCAATGCACACACACACACACACATGCACACACCACACTCATGCACACATCACACTCATGCACACACACACACACATACACCACACTCAATGCACACACACACACACATACACCACACTCATGCACACACCACACTCATGCACACACACACACCACACACACACACACTCATGCACACACACACACTCATGCACACACACACACTCATGCACACACACACACTCATGCACACACACACACTCATGCACACACACACACTCATGCACACACACACACTCATGCACACACACACACTCATGCACACACACACACTCATGCACACACACACACACACTCATCACACACACACACACACACAACACACACACACACAAACACACACACACAAACACACAACACACACACACACACACACAACAACACACACACACACAACACACACACACACACACACACACACACACCACACACACACACACACACACACACTTACCTGCTGAATACAAATGTGATAACTATATCATTCTGATGAGATATTCCCCAAATGCTACCAGTGAGTGGCGAGATTTTATCATATTGGGAACTTTACATTCCCCCTCCCCTATTTATTTAAATTAGGAAAGTCATATGATGATCATACCAGTTTATTTTTCCTATTTTTACTTTGCAGTGGGGGAAGAACAGGCTAACATTTCAACCTTACTCTCAATACCATTCCTACTAAGACGTATGCACACCTTCACCATACCTGGATCACGGAAACCCGTCAACCCAACAAGATTGCAAGTTTCAAGATCATTCTTGCCAATTGTACCTACTGTTGGAGATATACCTTCTCATCATTTGGAAAGGCTTGCGCACATCAGCTTGTATCAAGAAGCAATTGTTCCATACATTGTTGCAGTTGGTCCCTCCTGGAAAGAGATTCAGCAGTATGACATTGTACTCACGGAAGATGTAAGGTACAGCTTTGATAAAATAATACCTGCACTTGTAGTTCTCTTCAAAATAATGTGGTCATTTGATGTTCCTTATCCTAAAGAATCACAGTCCGTTTGGATGTTTGTCCAGAAGGCAATGTTTGATATGGTGTCTAAGTTTGATACTATGGGCACATCTTTACAAGAGCTTTTGCAGAATGTCATACCTTCTTGCAAATAGAAGTCAATTGATTTCTTATAAATATTAATTAGACCCTGAGACCTGAGGTTGTGGGTTTGATTGCTAGTAAATTGGAAAAAATTCACAAAGTTTTTCTATTTCTGGAATGTAATGGATGTACATGCTCATCTTGCAATACAAAAATGGTTCTGGGGCTCAAAAATCTTTAAAAAATAGAAGTATAAATCTTTATTTGAAAACAATGTTTCTCTCTTGTAAAGTATGTGGTACCATTGTACAAGATTTAAAAAAGTTTACCTGTCATCATAATTTCTATCATAAGAACAAGGATATTTGCTGTCCAAGTGTTGGCTGTACTGCACACTATGCTTTGACCAGTTCATTTAGACGACATTATAGGAAAGAGCACCAAAATAAATTAAGATCATCATCTCATATTTTTCCTTCACACTCTGAGTCAAGTGATTTACTTAGTTTGCAATCAACGTCCACTTGTGCCTTTGAAGCTATTGGTTCAAATAATGATTGTGTCACAAGTCCTGACACTATAAATAACCAAAAAAATCATCATGAAAATCACATTACAGAGCCTCTTAGAAATCCTTTATCCAAAATGTTCTCTTCTCTTCACGCCAATCCACAGTTACCAAACAATGTAGTTGATACAGTATTTAAAGGTTTAAAAGACATATTTCGGTTATCTGTAAACCCTCACCTACCTTCAAGTATTTCAAGGAATTTATCGGATGAGTTAGAAGAATTTAGTTCTATACATAAACGTATGAAATATTTTGAAAGTCAAGGTACTTTGATCACACCCATATCCTACGTGGTTGGTAGGCGGGTAGATTATGTCAAGAAAAATGGTCGGTATATGTATGAGGCAATTGAATGTGAAGCTCAAAAAATTCCCTTACGGCCCATGTTATTTAAGTTTTTTTCAATGCCCAATATGCTAATTAAAACATTAGAACATATGGAAAAGTTCAAGTATCATGACTCGTCATGGCCAGTTGCACATTTTCTGCAAGGAACATTTTGGAAACAAAGACGCATCTGTCATGGTGAAAAGCTAGTATTACCACTTTTTCTGCAAGTAGATGATTTTGAAACACTGAATCCATTAGGAAGTCACAGTGGGATACACAAGCTGGGTGCTGCTTATATCTCGCTACCCTTTCTGCCTTATCAACATGTTTCACAGTTGTCATGCATTTTTCTAGCACTTCTTTATCATTCTAATGACAGGGTAGAGTTTGGGAATCAAGTAATTTTTCAACCTTTAATTGAACAATTTAATGATCTGTTTCGAAATGGAATTCAATTTGATCTTCCTGATTTTAAAGGTGCCATTTATTTTGAATTGGCCCTCCTTCTGGGTGATAATCTTGGTATTCATACAATTACGGGTTTTACTGAGAGTTTCTCCTGCAATTTTCCCTGTCGAATGTGTAAAATGCAGAAGAAAGAAACAGAACAAGCAACATTCGAAAAGAAATCTCTTCTGAGGAACGCAGAAGATCATCAACGTGATCTACAGTTGAAAGATATCTCTTTAACAGGGGTGAAAGAAAATTGTATTTGGCTACAAGTAGATAACTTTGATCTTTTTTCTCAAATGGGCTATGATGTCATGCATGACTTAAATGAGGGTTGCTCAAAATATATCATGTGCTCTTTAATTGTCTCTTTGATAGACAAAATGAAATATTTCTCTGTAGACACTTTAAATCAAAAAATTTGCTCCTTCCAATATGGACCTGATAATGGGGACAAACCAGTAACCTTATCAATTTTAAACCTAAGAAAAGGTAATTTACGTCTTAGTGCCTCTGAAATGTCTACATTTTGTAGATATTTTGGTGTTATGTTTGGCACATTTGTTCCAAGAGAAAGCTGCTATTGGAAAGTGTACATTACTTTAATGAGAGTACTGAATTTTGCTATGTCTCCAATATTTCTTAGACGTCAACTTGTGTTTTTCAATCATTTGGTTTCTGAACTGTGTGAAATGTATAAGATATTGTTCAATGAAACTCTCAAACCCAAATTTCACAATTTATTGCACTATGCTTCTGCAATGGAGCGATTTGGCCCTTTACGATATTTGTCTTCAATGCGATATGAAGCAAAACATAGGCCCAACAAATTGATAGCTAAATCATCTGTCAATCGTAGGAATATGACGTTGACAATTGCTCGCAAACACCAACTTATGATGAATGACATGTTCATGCAGGATCATTTTAACTCATCGGTCTTGTGTGGTTTAAAAAATGAAGTTTTGTTGAATGAGGCAGAGAATATTTTAGATAAAGTAAAATTGAGTACTACTAGAGTAAAAAAAATATACAGTGTGAGTTGGGTCTCAAAGTGTTCTGAGCACTTTTCTCCAGGACATGTAATTGTTACAAGTGTTACTGAAGACAATGTGCACTTTGCTAGAATTCATAAACTATATGTTGATGATGAAATGGATACAATAATTTTTGAAACACAACCATTAAAAACCATAGAGTTTAATGATCATTACTTTGCTTATCAGGTGCAAAACTCACCCTCTGAAAAACATACTTTTGTAGATGTAAATAAAATGCAACATCCCTTTGTATGTAACTGTACTCCTTTAGGTAGGAGCAGTCATATTGACCCTATTTTTTTGGTTGTTTTGAGAAAACCTATTTCTCCCTGAATAGATTGATTCTCTTAGTTATAATGGAACAGCTGTTGTATATAACAGTAAAGTTGCTGGATTACTGTTACAAAGTAATGTTAATGTATAATCAGCAGAAAATGGGATATATTTCCACAAATAATTTAATCACGTTTAGAATGTTGATTTAGGATGGATTTATTCCGAAAGTTTTTTTTTTATATCTTCCATTTTATCAGTTAGATGTTGGTTTGTTTTTGTCTATTTGCTGAAACTTATTACTGTACAATTTTTCTCTTCTTCTTTTTTTCCTTCTTTCTTTCTTTTTTTTAATTTGTGCATTAATAATTTGAAAAATATAAACATTGTAAATTTTTTTGAATAATCTTATTCAATGTGTTCTTACTGTCAATATTTTCTCAGGTAGGATGGACCTCTTGTGGCAGTAAAATTCGCAATATGAACTTTGTTATGTACATTTCATTAAATCTAGCATTGTGAGAATTGCAAATTTAACATTGGGTGAACAACAAAGTAGACACTGTCAACCTAGCATAACAGGAAACCCAGCATTGAGAGGATTGCAAAATTGATGATGTTTGAACAACAAAGTTGACACTGTCAAACTAGCATAGTAGGGAATCTAGCATTGTGAGAGTTGCAAAGTTTACATTGAGTAAACAACAAAGTTGACACTGTCAAACTAGCATAGTAGGAAATCTAGCATTGTGAGAGTTGCAAATTTTACATTGAGTAAACAACAAAGTTGACACTGTCAAACTAGCATAGTAGGGAATCTAGCATTGTGAGAGTTGCAAAGTTTACATTGAGTAAACAACAAAGTTGACACTGTCAAACTAGCATAGTAGGAAATCTAGCATTGTGAGAGTTGCAAATTTTACATTGAGTAAACAACAAAGTTGACACTATCAAACTAGCATAGTAGGGAATCTAGCATTGTGAGAGTTGCAAAGTTTACATTGAGTAAACAACAAAGTTGACACTGTCAAACTAGCATAGTAGGAAATCTAGCATTGTGAGAGTTGCAAAGTTTACATTGAGTAAACAACAAAGTTGACACTGTCGACCTATCATAGTAGGGAATATACACAAAATATAGCACTGTGAGTGCAACAATGAGTAAATTGCTTGGGTACAAATTTAACATTAACATAGTGCTTATTGACATGTAGCAAAGTGAGAGCTTTGTTAAGGACACAGTATACTTTTTTGTTCTCGTATTTTTTAACTTTGCGAATGCAGCATAACCATCATCACAATATTTGCTAGGCTAAGGTAACAAACTAACTTTGTGGGCTCATATATCGCTATACTACTTTGTGGTCACCACAACATTTTTTTCTCAGTGTAAGAGAACCGGACCTCGTTCCAGAAAGCTTTCTCACTCTCATAATCCACAAATCTCCCATTCAACTGCCCTCTGACTGGGTTATTTGAGTAAACAACACACTCTGATTGTGTTATTTGGGTAAACAACACACTCTGATTGTGTTATTTGGGTAAACAACACACTCTGCTTGGGTTTTTTTTAATGCAATTTGACGGTTGAAAGATAGATTTAGGGATTTTGAGAATGAAGTATGAAAATGCTGAGGCATGGCTGTAATGGTGGAAATTATATGTTAACCTGACTAGATACTGACCATTCTAGACGTGCTCTGAAACTTACGTAAACGTAAACGATATTTGGAAGGTAAACGATCATCATTAGCATGAGATCATCACGCATGCGCGTTGAGCATATGAAAATTTGCCACGTGGCATAAGTACGACAATTATTTGATATATAATAGTTATCTATTCATCTATCTATCTTATCGGACTATTTATGTAAATACAGGGTGAGTTGAAAGTGTCACGTCGCGCCAAAATGTTTTCCGTCCTGTATCTCTAGAACGGTATATTGTTTGATTCTGGCCGTATCTGTATATTGGTTAGGCAGCCCGCGAGGGCCCAGGACCTCCAGAACACGGCTTTTCCATTTATTATTATTTATTTTGCTCTAATACTTAATTAACCAAACTCAGTGAGACAGCGAAGCGACCTCACTAAGGCTGATTTAGGCCAATTGGGTCCGCATGGGGGTTGGGGGTCGTTGATAAAAATCAAAAATGATTTTTCCAATTTTATTTAATAAAGCTCTTCAAATTTGGTGGAGTTCTTAAAAAATAATATTTTATATATTTATGATTTCAGTAGTGAAATTTCGTGAACGTGAAAGCTAAGTGGGCAGCACTGTGGTAAATAATAGAAAGTTGATGTGGTAAAAATGTTTTTATTTATTTATTAAAACACATCGAGTGGGCCAGTGCGGTATTGAATGAAAGGTCTCGATCTCCTCATGGTTGACATGATTTTTATAATTCGATAATAGAATCTGTGGGAGGTTTACAGTTCACGAAACTACTTGTTATTAAAAAAAAAAAAAAAAAAAAAAATTATTTGAGGTTTTTAAGAAATTTTTAAACAAATTACCAATCAAAACTAGAGATAATGTGCTAGTTTTGGGTTGGCTGCCAGATGATGTGAGACTTTTTGAACAATACCTTTTTGTGTGTCTATTTATCAATCAGCCATAATACATAATACATTATAATTATTATTATTTTAATATTTATTAGGAGGACACAATATTTACAGTATAAAATTAAGAAGAAAAAAAAACTAAAATTTCTCGGAAGTAAAAGTAAAAGATAAAATAGTATGAAAAATAAATAAAGATGAAAATGATACTAGTGTCCTGAGTAAAGGGCAGGGTTATTGCCTGTGTCAATCTCTTCCACCCAACCCTTTGATCTGACACCCTGTATTCCTACTTCTTCATCTATCAGCAGAATACTAGGTATTTTACTTGATTATCTATCCGTCCTATCATTATCCATTGTTATCGTTATCTATGTGTGTAACTTGTATATCTATTACTTTGTAACCTTTCATCTATCATCGCATTCATCGCCATATTTAAATGATATCTTCTATCATGCCTTACCTACTGACTTATCACATCCCGCTTAGATAGATTTATCAGGGTCGGGTCACTTTGTTTATTCACTGTGGCAATCATGAGTTACGATATTCCTAGAAGACCATTCCGGTTTCCAAGAGCCTGCCTGGAAATGGACAGTGGACTGAATTAATTCTATCCCGGTAGCTCAGTGGTAAACGCGGCACTCTGTCGATCCAGAGATTCCAGAGGTTCTGGGTTCAAAACCAACTCGGAACATGACAAGTTTTCCTCCTACTTTGGATTTTAACCACATATAATAATGGGTCGTGGCTTTTTTTTTTCATCAGTGTTTTGTTTACACGCAGCAATAATGCTGCAATTACGTAAACAGGTTTGAGGGACACTGCATACAGACTAAAGACCTATATCCAGGCCTTCTCTACATCTTTGTTTATACCGTTCTAAAGTGAGATACAAATCCAAATTTGCACCGTTACAACAACTATTATTTACCATTAGAGAGGAGAGGCTTACTGCTAGAACAATGGGATTTCCATAGTTCTCGTCGGGCATTACAAAAAAAGCCGATATTATTATATCATAAGACATAGAACACTCAGTTATTTACTTATTTTTCCATAAAAGGAAGAAATAAATGAAGTTCTTCCTTTTAAGGAAAAATAACCCGTCGTGTATGACCATGGAGTTGAAAAAGAACGTTAAACTCCAATAAAATAAGGAAAAATAAGTAAATAATTAAGTGTTCTAGGTCTTAAGATATCACAATTTTAATGAGTAGCGCAGAAAAATGAGTCTTTTTCTTAATATTTATTTAAAGAGAGGTCTTAACAATCAGAGTCCTTGCCCCAAATGAGACTTTTTCGGGAGTAAGTTTCAACTAAATGGAAGTTAAACGAGGAAGTTTTGTATTTTTAACATTGTAGTTGAAAGAAAAAAAAAGCACAGCTTTGCAATGAAAAATACTTCCGATTTCTAATATTAGAAATTCATCGGAAGTAAAATCTTATTATTATGCTGTATTCAAGTGTAAATAACATTCCTGTTTCATTTTCCTTAATCTCTCTCTATTTAAGGTTAATCAAGACGGAAGTATTACCCTTCATTTTTTGGAAATTCAGAAACCAGCTAAACATCATAAACATGACAAAAAAGAAATACAAAGTTGAAAGTAACAGAATAAAAAAAGAAAATTATATTTGGCAATTAAATTTATTCTGACCTACTTAAAAGACGAGGCTATTACCTTAGGTAATCTCTTCCACACAACCCTTATTATTATTTATTTAAATAACATTACCTATGTTACATGTACTACTATAACTACACATTTCTAAAAGTTATGGATTCATCACCATAGCCAAACCAAATGATTGAGCCAGTAAATAGATATCTCTTGGACCTTAGGGCTAGGGCCTAAGCTAGCACATAGACTAGGCTATGTTCTGTCGTACAAATCCGTTCTATGGTTGCAGTGATCAAATAACATAATATGTACATTGTACATACTTACTAGGTCTGGCTGGGGACGTTAAACTGGGAGAAGACCCGTGTCTCGCTAGATAGTATAAACAGCAAACAGACTAGCTAACTCTTACTAGCCAGTAGGCCAGCTTGCAGTTTCCTAAGGGTTTAATGGCTTAAGAAAAAGTCCAAGTCCTCACGATGGTTGATCGCACACAGAAATATGTGGTTCAGGACGAGCCAACTTTAAAATAAAGTTGACTGGAGACCATCATTCCCCCCTCAAGCTGTAGCCTAGCTGGCTTCAACAACAACAATAACATTTTCAATTATTATAAATTCTGTTATGACCGGTTCTACGGATCTAGAAAAACACCTAAAACACACGAAACCGGGTACTGGGAACGTTAACTATCCAAAAGGATTCGTCAAATTAGTGCTAGTGCAGAAATCGAGGGTTTTACTGCACGAGCGCTAATTTGACGAATCCTTTTGGAACTAACATTCCCAATCCCCGGTTTCGTGTTTCTCAAGATCCGTAGAACCAGTCATTAGAATTGCTATGTTTTTTTTTTTTTTTTTTTTTGCTATGTTAGATCATGAAGAGAACCTCCGAACACATCATCAGTGCCTAATGAGTACTAGGAATTCAATTCGTGACGTCAATCTCACACGCAACCATCTCATTTCATCCGATTATCTCAGTGGTAAGAGCTTGTCTTGTGCCAGTTCACGGGTTTGAACCTCAGAGCCGACAAAACAATTGAATTCAAAATTTGGTTTCAGTTGTTTGTAAGGAATAAAATCAACTGTCCATTACCTACTTCTCTCCTATGTATTTATCCCATTAAATATATAAGACCTGTTTGACTGCTGGAGTAAAGGGACTTTTCTCCAGCAGTCAAAGCACAACATAAAGTTGTGATCTTTGAGATTGATTTTGTCCATTTTTTACATCTCAATCCCAGGGTCAGGGATCGAGGCCATTTTGAAATTGGTATCCCGCGTCAACAGATAAAATAAATTATGTAACACACATTGCATAACTATTGAGTTCTTCGGCGCTCATAGGTTTGATACTTTTTTTATTTTAATTTAACCTTTTGCACTTCAGTGAAAAAAAATTGGAACTGCCCATACGGTCCAGTGCATGTCCCACATGCAACCTCAGACGCGCTGCTACACTCCAGTAAAATATTCATTAGGTAGGTTCTTAAGGTCCAGTGCATGTCCCACATGCAACTATTAATAACGCTCTTACGGTCCAGTGCATGTCCCACATGCAAGATTTCCCTCCACTTTATTCGATTTCATTTTATATTTTCCTTTAATTATCAGCCTATCAGATTTATTCTAGTCGATTCGTGATATTCCGTAGAATATTTCCGAACAAGTTAAAAGTGTCTAAAATGTAAGCCGGTTGTGTAAACAAACATTATTATCAGTGCAACCTGCGGAAGGTTGGTTCAGTGTAGTACCTGTTCTATCGTCTTTATTTCTGTGATAAAAATGTCTAAAAGAAAACTGTATAGTTTTATAGGTGAAGAAGAAGCAAAGAAAATTCAAAATTTACTTTGTGGTAAGTAATTTATTTTCTTTATATGTTTATTTGAGGGTCAAAGATACCTCTGCAAAGTATATCTCTGTCTCTTTCTAGCACACTTGTTGACATGAGTTAGACAAAGAAGGATGATGTGTGATAAAGGGTGGCGTTGTTAGCATTGATTTCACGACCCTCTTCAACACATTGTCTTTTTGTACTTCCACTACCTACCTTTTTTTAACAGTGTTTTATACCTAATTATTTACCCAATTTTAGTTCCCATATCGCTAATTGGGGATCTATTGTTCTTTTTACAAAGTCAAAAGTTTGGGTCGTCAACAAACACCCTGTATACGAGGTCTGTAATTTGAAAGAAAAAATCTACTGGACCGTAGCGCTTCGTTTCTTTCCGAAACAACTCGACCTGATGAACAAACAAAACAATGCATGTGGGACATGCACTGGACCTTAAGGACTGTTCTAGTGAATTTTCTACTGGAGTTTAGCAGCGTTTCTATGGTTGTATGTGGGACATGCACTGGACCGTAAAAGGTTAATACGATTTCCTTGATTGTGCAGATACACCAGTTTGCTTAATTAAAATAACATTATGTTAGATGTAAATTGCTAATTAAATTTAATATTCAGCCAGCGTCGATGGCATGTTGAATACACCGGTTCCCTTCAGAACACCGAAGTTAAGCGACATCCAGCGAGGTTAAGACTTGGATGGGTGACCATTCAAATTCTAATTCTCGTGACGCTGGCTTTTCCCGGCCCCACTCAGGCTGGGTGAGGTCAATGTGAGTAGTAGGTTTGTGAGTTTCCTGCGAATGGAGGGTAAAACCCCCGTCGTGATATGACCATGGCAGTTGAAAGCGACGTTAAACCCCACTTAAAAAAAAAAAAAAAAAAAAAAAAAAATATTCTCATATTTCTTAGTATCTTAGTAACTGCCCTTAATCAAAGTGCGTTAAAAAGTAAAAAAAAAAAAAAAAAAAAATGTATCTAGATTTTAATTTGTTATGATCAACTTGGGCTAGAATTATTATTGTTAATAAAAAAAAATGATCTACTATTTCAGCGTTTAGTGTTTGGGTCATTCTCAGCAAGTGTAATTGCTGATTGTTAGAAGAAAAAAAAATTGTTACAGTAAGAAATATTTAGGTCGAAATCAATAGACAAATTCTATAACTCAAGTAATTGGTAAACGTCGGTTTTCCCTATCTTACACAGTACGCAATCCGTGACTTAGCGCCACAATGGTATTACAAAAACGTCTATCAATTCCACCCTTAGTGTCACTAACATACTTAACACCTATTCTATGAAATTAAAAACGGCATAGAAAATGTCTTGACAAATAAATTATTTATTTACAAGAGAATCATTCAAGTGTATCATTAAATTTCACCTGAATAGTGACATTAAAACTTAACATTATTGTGTCATTTGGATAGAAAAATGTAACAAAATAGAGCCTGAAACACTATTACGAAATTCTTTCATCAAACATTGGCACTGTAATAATAATGATCTTTATTTCTTTATCTGTTACTTACAGTTTTATGTTCTACGTAGCTGTGGGAAGTGCAGGATATTAGAAGATTATTATTATTTATTTATTTTCGATATGAAAAAATACAAATACAAAAACACGTCACCTAAGTCTATGAAAGGTACATGGTACCCACAAAATTAAGAAAAAAAAATTAATCTACAATATTAAAATATCTACAAAATACAATGAAGATTTCACTTTCCTTCACCCAGCGAGCTAGGTCATGTCTACATTTCGATTTGGTGGAAAATAATTTTCTCACTTTCTATGAATAGGTACATTAATTATTTAAAAGTAATGAATGTCTCTTTCAAGCTCAATGTATTGTTAAATCTTATCTCAACTTTAGAAGATTCACTCATATTATAGGGAATGCTGGCAAACAGATGGCTATGCAGTTGTCCTCAATGGTTGATCATTGACTATTTGTATCAATAGATCAAGAATACGAAAATTCAATAACATTTTTACTTTAGTCAGTTTTAAGTACATAATTCCAACACATTCCTCAACACTTGAATTGGACACGGAAGAAGACCACAGGATTGAATCTGGGCGTTCAAGGGGTTCAATATATCAATCCTTTATCAACCATGACATAACACTCATGGACACGAAAAAAAAACGTAGGTAAGTAAATCAAACCATTAGGTGGAAGAGGTTGGTTGGGTGGAAGAGCTCATTAATGAGAACCCTACCACAAAAGGAAAGCCAAAAAAAAACCATCAATGTAACATCAATCGAAGAATGGTCACAAAAAGATGGTCGCACAGAGCTCAATCAATGTTTCTCTACTTTAGATCCAACCCATGTAAGAGAATAGTACCAAAATAATTATGGTTGATGGAAAAATTCACCTAGGCCAGGGCTGCCCAACCAGTCGATCGCGACTGGTTGGGCAGTACAAAATGATTGTGAAGTAGGTTTTCTGGCATTTCACCATCTCACACAAGTGAAAATCCAAGATCTCCTTCCTTAACTCATGAGAATTTAAAGGAGGTTTCGTGACTTCTTGAAGGGGGGGGGGTCGATCGCGTTGATTATATGAGACTTTACAGTAGATCTTCTTCTGTAAAGGTTGGGCACGCCTGACCTAAGTTGTCCACAGCTCTTGCATTGTCTCACAACTTCAGTGGACCCATCAAACATAGACTTTGCTGGCAAATTATGATGGATGGATGACCGTCTAAAGATCCTACTTCGATCTCAACTTCAGTAGACCCATCCATCATAGGGAATGGTGGCAAAGAGATGGTCGTCAAGGAAGGTCCTCATTTGGGCCAGTAGCTTCCGCTTGATGTCGGGTTTCATCTCCTTGAGTAGCTCCTGGGCGTTGGAGTTGATGAACAGGTTGAGTGCCGCCTCTGTGGGTTGAAAATAAAATATAAGAAAAGTGGAAAAAAATGGGACGAGGATGTTGATATTTGAAAGTTGTTAACAAAATGAAAAAATAAAATTAAAATTATGAGTGTTATTAAATACACATAAAAAAATAAATAGAGAGAATCAAGGAAGGTACATAAATCTATCTCTTACCCTTTCTAAAATTTTGTTGCTTTAGACAAAAATGATTTTGTACGTTTTGAGAAAAACACAAATAATATTATATCATCTTTTTTGCATTGGACTTTCATTGTACGCCATTTTGAGTTATAATCAAGCAAAAAAACGTCTGTTTGTTTTACGATAAACCTACAAAATTCACTCCAAATTGGTTAGTACTTTAGTTGAATATTACTATGTGTTTTGAAAAGAAAAAGCTTAAGTCCTCACGATGGTTGATCGGACATAGAAATAAATGGATCAGGACGAACCTAATTTCAATTTAAGTTGGCTAGAGACCATCACTACAAAAAACAAAAGAAACATCACGAACATATTTACATAAGGATGATTGAAAAATTATAACTGCTTGTACAAAAATAACCGAGTCTACCAGTTGTTTTAAGAAGTATTTAGGGTGTTTGTATACATTTAATAAACTTGCGTATATATGTCATTTTTTTATGACTGTTTTATGTTGTAACGCATGATCGCACACCAAACTTCTTAAGACAAGTTTACTCCCTGGGCTTTCAGAGGGAAATACTGATCCTTGATTCACTACAAGATGCTATTATTATTATAGTAAGCTTTATTAGGTAGAACAAAAATATATACAGTAAAATACAATGAAATTAAAAAAAAAATAGATTAAGCAAAGAAAGAAGAACAAAAAAAGGGAAAGAAGCTAAAGTCCTACCTAAAGGGCGGGGTTATTGCCTGTGGCAATCTCTTCCAACCAACTCTTTTTTTTTTGGTGCAATCAAGATGAAAGAATTTTATTTACTTATAAATGTTATTGTTGATACAACTCAACTAGTATTAATTTCCTTACTAAAATTCAGAATTTTCTTACCTAGAATTTGGTTTCCATTGTGCACCTTCTCGATTCCCATCTTCAAGTTCCTCACGGTGAAGTCCATCTTGAGATCTTCGGTTCTGAGGTAGGTTTTGCCGTCGCTGCGGGTGTATGGAGTGGCCTTCAGGTAGATCTTGGCCTTGCAATCCTCTGTGAAAGCGGAGGAGAATCTTTTTTTTTTATTTTTTATTTATTTAGAAACACTTTATTAGTAGAACATACAGACAAATTCAGGCAAATAATGGGAAAAAGTAAATATAAAAATGACAATAATAATAATATAACACAAGAAAAAAATAAATAGAATATACAGGGTGTCCCACCAAACTTGGACACCTCAAATTACTCGGCCCCTGAAAGAGTTTTTGAAAAATAAAAAAATCTAGGGTACATGTGCTAATTATGCGGTTTAAGTTATGAAATTTTTTTTATACAGGGTGGTTCAAAAGTCAGAAATTGAGGTGTCAACTTTCGATTTTTAAATGAATCGACCTGAATTTTATTTGATGATTTTACTTCTAAATGATTTCTGAGTACTTTTTTAAACAAAAATTTTACATACAGGGTGGTTTTTTTTCGACCAATTTTTTTTCTAAATCTTGAATAACTCAAGTTCGGTTAATTTTTTCGATAACAAGAAGAGAATGTGTTTGTGTAATGAATACACGCACTTTCAATTGACATCAATTTTTTTTATACAGGGTGGTTCATAAGTGAAATAATGACTTGTTTTTTTTTAAAACTGAGTTTTTTTAATTTTTTATTTAGGATTAATAATTCTCGTCTAATTTTACACATTTTTCGTTAGTCATATCGAAAAACAAAACTAAAGTGTTGTACAGAGTAAGACCTAATTTTTTTGTAACACCCTGCATATGGGCAGTCAAAGAGACGCAAAATTAAATATAAAGACTAAATATGCAAGAAAAACTTTGATTTTTAATTAAACTAAAAAGTTATGGTTTTTTAACTAATATTGTCGCATGGACCACCCTGTAGATATTTTCTTAAACTATCATGTAGGTACTCTAAGTTGTATAAAATTCAACGAACACTTCGAATCATGTGGGAAAAACAAGTAAAAAACACGAATTTGAAGCCATTTTCAATTCGGTGTCCACACTGAATGATTTTAAAACTTGAAATAAAAAGTAGGTAGGTGTAGACACAAATTGAGCATGGCTTTTTGAATTCATTTTTTTTCTTTCAGATTTGGACTCTTCGTTGAACTTTAGACAGTTTCGACTACTCATATGATGGTTTAAGAAAATATCTACAGGGTGGTCCATGCGACAATATTAGTTAAAACACCATAACTTTTTAGTTTAATTAAAAATCAAAGTTTTTCTTGCATATTTAGTCTTTATATTTAATTTTGCGTCTCTTTGACTGCCCATATACAGGGTGTTACAAAAAAATTATGTCTCACCCTGTACAACACTTTAGTTTTGTTTTTCGATATGACTAACGAAAAATATGTAAAATTAGACGAGAATTATTAATCCTAAATAAAAAATTAAAAAAACTCGGTTTTAAAAAAAATCAAGTCATTATTTCATTTGTGAACCACCCTGTATAAAAAAAATTGATGTCAATTGAAAGTGCGTGTATTCATTACACAAACACATTCTCTTCTTGTTATCGAAAAAATTAACCGAACTTGAGTTATTCAAGATTTAGAAAAAAAATTGGTCGAAAAAAAACCACCCTGTATGTAAAATTTTTGTTTAAAAAAGTACTCAGGAATCATTTAAAAGTAAAATCATCAAATAAAATTCAGGTTGATTCATTTAAAAATCGAAAGTTGACACCTCAATTTCTGACTTTTGAACCACCCTGTATAAAAAAAATTTCATAACTTAAACCGCATAATTAGCACATGTACCCTAGATTTTTTTATTTTTCAAAAACTCTTTCAGGGGCCGAGTAATTTGAGGTGTCCAAGTTTGGTGGGACACCCTGTATACATATGTCCTAACTAAAGGGCGGGGTTATTGCCTATGGCAATCTCTTCCACCCAACCCTTAAAATTTCCCTATCTAGATTATCAAGTATTAAATAAAATAAAATAATCAAGTATTAAATGACCGTGAGAAGAATGGAAATTTCTTCCAGCAATGTGTGATGACTATTCGCAAAGCGAAGGAGAATCATCATTACAGGTATCGCAGGGTAGCATGGCGTATGAATCTCTCCTCTCGCGCCGAATTAAGTTAAAAATGAGGGGAAAAATGCGGCGGCTTTTAGGTTTGTAGATCAAATATGAGGTTATACAATAATCTAATTTGGGAATTTCTCTGTCTCGAATAAGGGGTCAATAAGAACTAGACTCTTCAAAAACATGACAAGATAATTGTGTTAGGTAACGTCTAACCTTTATTGTCTTTATTATGAAATCATAACAATATTAAAACGATTATAGTATGATGCAATTTAAATAAGGTAGATAAACTTTGTTTTTTAGGGTTCAAAAATTATATTATTATATTAAAAATTATTAAAGAATTAGATTATTAAAATATAATTACATATAATATCCGTTGAAAATTAAAAAGCACGACATTTGAATAAATAATGAAATGAAAAATAATGACAAAATCGTCAGTATGATGATAGTATTATTATGATGGTTATAAGAGTTGATGAAGAACTGGTTCTCTAAAACACCGAAGTACTTCTTAGCACACTATTCCTATTTTAAACTCGAGCCGCATTTTCATAAAATCGTTTACTGCGCAGCTCGAGTTCAGACGCCATCCTACAATGCGATACCTGTAGGTTGGGTTTGGTAATATATGACCGTGAGAGGGATGGGAAATTCCTTGCAATCCTCTGTGAAAGTGGAGGAGAATCATGATTAGGTGGGGTTTGGTTATATTTGAATGATCGTGAGAAGAATGGAAATTTCTTCCAGTAATGTGTGATGACTATCCAAAGCGGAGGAGAATTATGATTAGGTTGGGTTTGGTAATATATGACCGTGAGAGGGACGGAAAATTGTTCCAGTAATGTGTGATGACTATTCAAAGCGGAGGAGAATCATGATAAGGTGGGGTTTGGTAGTAATTAAATGACCGTGAGAAGGACGGAAAATTCTTCCAGTAATGTGTGATGAGTGATGACTATCCAAAGTGAAGGAGAATCATGATTAGGTGGGGTTTATTATTAAATGACCGTGAGAGGGATGGAAATTTCTTCCAGTAATGTGTGATGACTATTCAAAGCGGAAGAGAATCATGATTAGGTTGGGTTTGGTAATATTTAAATGACCGTGAGAGGGACGGAAAATTCTTCCAGCAATGTGTGATGACTATTCAAAGCGGAGGAGAATCATGATTAGGTGGGTTTAGTAATAATTAAATGACCGTGAGAGGGACGGAAAATTCTTCCAGTAATGTGTGATGACTATCCAAAGTGGAGGAGAATCATGATTAGGTTGGGATTATAGTAATATTTAAATGACCGTGAGAGGGACGGAACTTTTTTTCCAGTAATGTGTGATGACTATCCAAGGCGGAGGAGAATCATGATTAGGTGGGGTTTGGTAATAATTAAATGACCGTGAGAAGAATGGAAATTTCTTCCAGCAATGTGTGATGACTATTCAAAGCGGAGGAGAATCATGATAAGGTGGGGTTTGGTAATATTTAAATGACCGTGAGAAGGATGGAAATTTCTTCCAGCAATGTGTGATGACTATCCAAAGCGGAGGAGAATCATGATTAGGT